>JAIXMH010000192.1:0-21902 GCA_025528865.1 Pilobolus umbonatus
GAAATGGATATATGTAATAACTTAAGGCAAACAAATAAATAAAAGATGAGGATAAGACAATAAATAAACAAACTCACACATATGTAATTCTAGTGTGCCAGTGTTGGGAATGTCGAACATCACAGTTCACCCATCAGGAGAGCTGAACATAGACAACGATGGAGTACATCGATATAATTAGTCAGAGTGTGAATGCAGTGAATGTAGGAACAACTAATACAAGTGCACCTTGTAAAGATCAAAAAGTACACAGTGATGCAGGATGGAATCAGGTGGAATGAGGACAGTATGTTGTTTATATGAGGTATATTAAAATAACAACAGAATATCTAATACGATTAATTGCAGACACATATGTTGACATAGTATATCGAAGGTTCACTATGTCTGAGATTAGCGCGGAAATTCGCGGTCACCACGTTGGTTCCGTGGTACTAGTTAATTTACAAGTAAGAAACCAATTATAATAAGCTATATAATTATGGGGGGACATGACAATATTACTGCAAAAATATCAAGGTCTTAATACAGTTTTCAAAATGAGATATACTGTGGGTATAGTTGTTTATATTTATTTGTTGAAATTTGAGGTAAAGGAAATGGATTTTTCATTGCATTTTGGGAAGTTTGGTAACCTCTAAAAGATCCCAAATTAAAAACCTGTGCAAATAGGTTGGAATTATTGCAATTTATTGTAAATAAAGCTGTTGTATTCTTGTTTCGTTAAATTTATAAAGCTTTATGAAGTATTTTAGAACCCTTTTTATTGGAGAAATAGAATACAAACTAAAGTGAAGTTGTCAAAGTGGATGGGGAAAGCAGAGGGTATTTATATACTGATGTATCCATACAGCATAGTGATAGCAGATACAAGCCACACATCAATTACAACCCAGAATCCGGTTCTCTGGTAATAGCCTGAGTTCCAATAACAGATGATAAGGACAATCTAAATCAGATAACACTCTAATCGTAACTGATTGTACTAACAGCGTGAGAGATCCTTTTACATAACCATGTAATAAAGGCTCACACGATAAGGTACTGCTTATGAGCAATCACTGATAATAGATTACCATCCTAATATCCTTATTGGCTGTAACCACTTGTTCACATACTGATTGTATGTAATCACCTTATCCAAGGTTTGCTTACATACACTTATCCCCAATCCAATTAACTATATAAGAGTACCCGTATTTTGTAATTGTAATAAATAATCCTTTTCTCCTTGGTTGAGTTCTATCGTACTTTACGTATCTTTACCTTTAATTGATATAACCGTTTTATCTTTGGATAAATCATATACTTTTGAAATGGGAGAATGCGTGAATAGAACTTTCGGTGTAAACCGTAGACAGAGAGTACCAGCCAATGAGAGTGGTTATCATATATTAGAATGAAACCTCTAGCTGGATGAAGTGGATAAGAGCATAGAAGAATAAGATGGTAGATGATTGTGGATTTAGTAGATTGATCATTGCCTAATTAGAGTTTAAGATGTGTCATAATAGTGGATGAATTCTTAACAGAGTTCCTTTTGATATAGGATACAGTCTGACTTTAGAATCTACATGCCTGATCACAACAAAAGCACTTTTAATATTTCTATCCATTTTTCAATTCCCCAATTTGGGTGTTAAATGAATTTATTTATTTATAAAAGAAAAAAAATATTTTATAATTTCAACTCCCCCTTCTTTACCCCAAATTCATTAGTGAGTAGGCAATGCGGTGTACTGACTTCTTCCTAACAGAATTCCACTGACAACCATGAAGTACACCTGTAAGTAGCGTAAACAACAAACAGTGTGAGCCGGTTACTTACATCAGATCTCTTTGTAGTGTTGCCCTATACAATGAAGTGCCAGTATCTTTTTCGCCTCTTCCAGGCTGATCTCCCATATATGGTATGTATCTCTGTTCAACATTATAACAGTAAACTGTGATAGCCTGTCTCCTTTTCAGATGATCTATCTCTTGCTATGAATTCTGCTTGAAAGTAAATGACATAACGTACTCAGATGAAGTTGTTTACACTTTCTTCTGTATTTAGCTTCTTTCTATCCAACCAAGTCACTGCAATATATAATGGAGAGACGTTTTTGTCTGTGGAAAGTATTTAATGTGCTAACTAGTATATTGTATAATAACATCATGTCTTATAGTAAATGTATCACTATGAGTAAAAATGATGTGGATGTAAGTAGTCACCATGTAGTCAATATTATCGGATCACTAATAGTACTTCTTTATGATATAGTATAGTCAATACAGTTCTTTAAAGGCTATAATCTCTATCCACTACAATAGTCATTGCTTCTACCATCAATTTATTAAATCATACAATGCTTTCTAGGTCTATCTAAAGCAAAATACAATGTCCACAATACTTCTTATTCTTTTTATTCCCAATACATACAGTCTGAGAATTAATGTGCAGTTAATTCGAATGTGTCAAAAAGTCGGGACTAAGCAAGTATATCAAAATTGACTATATTGTTTATTCCTTATAAAAAAGACCAAGATCCCTTGTTCTTTAGTGAGATCTTGACTATATACATTCATAAGCCACTAATATAAAGAAACTTTGCATACGGAGATTCAATCATATAAATTGTAGTAATGGCTGAATCGTATTAGTACTTCACAGTCTTTAGTCTTCCAATAGATTTTTATAGCTTTATTTAATATAATAGTTCCTTTTATTCATAATAAAATTAAACCCAATACGCTTTTGATACAATAATAACTATAATATAATCGTCTGTTTAATAATGATATACCAATGAGCAGTTAGATAGAAGATGTACTTATAACTTAGTTGGGAAACAAAATCATATGACCCAACCAATGAAGCGTTGTATATAACTGCGGTTTCTCTAAATTTCCGGCAAAAATCTTGCTTATTCCGTGGTTTTCTATAGTTCAAAAAACGCGGAAATATCTTTTTAACCACGGAATTGACGCCGTAGTTCCAGGCGTAGTGCACTTTTTACAGAACAGATTCTGCAACCGTGTACTGCCCTGTGTCCTTGATGATGGATAAACTTGGTAATATATAGAATGTACAACTCAGCCTTCTCTATTCTTTTTGTTTACAGATGAATATATATACCTGTGGGATATCACCAGTAGCCATAACCAGGTGAACCTTACTTGTTATCACCTCACCATCATACCTCTTTACAACGAGACCATGCTTACCAAGACTTTTAATTTCATCTACTATTGGCAGCATGTAGGAATCAAGATCAACAATTTTGCCAGGGATGATAGCCAATTGAAACATATACTCGTCAGTGTATGTATTAATGAAAAGGTCAGTAAGCACTTATATTTATCTATTCTATATAACCAAACACTTTACCTCAATGATGGATCATAGTTCAACACCAGCACATAAACGATAGTCAATGGCTGCTTCGACTTCTTTTGAGTTACAAACCCATCAACATATAGTATCAAAGCAATATCATCAGGAGAAGTGAACATATTCAATGCTTTTAGGTCTTTGTAGTTGTCACTATCAAAGTAGTCCGTCATGTGTCCAGGCATCTCTTCACGATTGTTGCGGTACTGCATCTGCTTTCTGGTTTTATCATTAGAGATTAACCTTGACAATTGGTCACCAACTGACATCATTTTTATTGCACAGTTAGGTACTACTGACAGCATATTTGTCTCAGACTTATACCTGCTTTCTTGACAGTGGGGGCACTGGACTTCAGTTTCGGTGATATTAAAAAGCTTACAACCGTTAGAACACACATCATACTCGTGAACCTTCACCATCGTCCTCTCTCTCAACAAAGTTTTTACACGATCATCACTTAATAACCTGGGATTATATTCTATCAGCTGATAATTAGTAATAGAAGATATATGGCGCTAAAATCAAATCACACTCTATCTTTAGACAACTCCTCATACATACCCATAGTAGTTTGGATGAGATTACCAACAAGACGACGACACTCCTTTGACCAACCAAATACAGTAGAGAGATCAGAGACTTGAACACTTAGCCATTCAGAGCGAGTTAAAGAGTTGTCAGTGATAATGTTCTGCTGATATACATGCCCAGTGATTCTTTCATCAAAAATACATGAAGACTTGAATGTTCTTTGAGCATGAGGATCAATTCGTGATTCTATAATTATAAAATGTAAGTACAAAACCAAAAACAGAATGTGTACTAATATTCTACTATATTACCTTCAACTTGATCTTGAGATACATTTAACACAACGTCATTGGAGACGGTACTGGGCAAACTAACAGTTACTTCAGATTCAACATGAAGACGATTATGATTTATGCTTTGTCTGTAGGAAGAGAACTGAATGTTGCAAATAGCACAGAAGTTTTTCTTGGAAGCGTCTCCGTGGGTAATCTTCATTCTTTTAGAATCAAGGGACATTTCGGTTTGTTTAAATAGAGCTTATAGTAAGTGTATATATTGATTGTTTAGTAAAGGTGACAGTGACCTGTATTTATACCCTTTGAAATCACCAAGAAATAAAGTCGTTCTATTCTCCTTCTGATGAATTCCATGTCCATATTTCAAATGATGTAATGCAGTGTTCTGAATACTTATGATTCCAGTCTATATCCGTGATACTTATGATGAACATCGTCATAGACAATGATCAATCCCCTTTGTCACCCGTCAATGTTATTCACTTGGGTACACAATGCAATATTTTAAATGGCCGGTATGACATACTATGGTATTGACGTCAGGTAAAGAGCTAGAATATGGTATATATTCAGGTACATAGCACCCAAAATAACCGTCTTTTACTTTACTCCATTAATCCTTTCCCATATGAACAATTATAACAATAGAAATAACAACAGCAATGGCAATAATAATTCCAACAGCCCCAACAATGATAACAATAGCCCTGTCATTCAAGAATTGATAAGACAAGTGTCAAACTTGACCGACCAAATAACAATGGTGAATGAGAGAATGGGTGTAGTAGTCAATCCCAATATGCAGGAGATGATACCTGAGGGCTTTAAAGGTAATATTAATTTTTTAATTTTCTATGGTAAATACAGATATTAACTTGGTTAATTAGGTATTGACATGATAACTTACGAGAAAAATGTCATTATTAACACTGCCTTCCCTGATGTTCAAGGTGCCAGGGACATTGTATCAACTCCTGCAGAAGCATTGATAGGGCATGATCCCGAAGCTGTCAATATTCCCGGTGCAAAAGTACGCTTAAATGCTTTGATCTCATTGATGTACAGACTGGTAAACCCTGGGCAAGAGATCACCACTCTCATAAAGAAGGACATAAGACTACATCTTCGTAGATTAGCCCGGGAATGTCGCATCGTTATGAAGATAGCCGGTGTTCACTTCACCTTCTGGAGTGAGATACCTTTACAGCAACAGCTGTTCTATGCTATAAAGCTAGAAAGAACAATCACAGCTTTTGGATACCCCATCTTTCGTTGTAAGAGACAATGGGGTGCCAAACTTCTTATCCAAGAGGCAATGAATAGTGAAAGACAGGTGGACAGGAGAAGACTGCTGGTAATTTATAAACACATGTAGATCCGATGTATATTGTACTAATTCTATCTATTTTTATTGTTGATATTAATAGAGACTTGAGGCATCTAATGGGCAGTAGGTAATTATCCTTTATTTTATTATTGTTCCTGTGATTGATACTGACTATATATCCAAAGTTGGAGACCTAATGGTATTGGCAGTGGTGATTGAATTCTTTTTCTTAGCTCTATAAAATAAAAATGATCTCTCTTTTATTTCTTTCCCTCCTTTTCTCTTTTTATTTTGTCATTATACTATTTGAACTTGTAAGTAAATTAAATATATTTGTCTTCATATAATCTAACATGCCAGTGCAGATTATCCCTAGGTGTAATAACTGTGAACTGGGAGTGTAATATGTATTGTGAGGTAAGGTACCTCGAAGGATGTCATCAGTACCACATTTTGACCTTATCTTATGTTATTAGAGACCAATCTGTTTGTTCAAAGTGTGTATAAGTTAGTATATTACAAAACACTATGAAAGATTTGGACCTACGAGAATGGCCTGAACCAATATTCGGTTGGGAATAGTGTTTTTAAAAGCTAGCTAGCCAATCGAATCGTACTGCTTATGAGCAGTTGGAATGCCAAAGTTAATGTCAATACACGAAGGTTTGATTCAAATGCTGAAAGTGAGATATGTTGTTAATGAGGTTCTTTAATATGTCCTGGTACTGTTTAAAGTATAAAAAAAGGATGTATAATGTACTTTATAGCTCTTTTACAATTTGCATTTCAATTTCGAAATAGAAAATGCCAAATTGTGAGCTGTTCAAATGCTCCATCAATTTATTCTGTCTATTTATATCATTAAATTGCCCGGACAGATTATTTATTTCTTTATTTTTTTCATTTTCCGAATATCCCCTCTTTTTCACTTTCACTTTAGTAGGGACCATGTAAACGACAATAACACATACTAATAACGAAATGCTTGGTGTCTGTTATGTGGATCTATACCTGGAATGCACAGTCATTAGTTCTAAAATACTTGAACATACAGTATATTATACAGAATACGACAACAATATGAGAATATAAACAAAAAGTAAGAACTGTATACAATAATAAAGATATTCATAAATACTGACAATATTCTTGGTAATGCAGTGGTTGATGAAGTTGATTGAGTATGTAGATTAATATATACAAGGGTGTAAAGTGAAAGTGGATACCGGAAACAAGACAAGGTAGATAAATAGAGAATAAAGAACAAGCAAAATAAACACTGATACAAATATTATACCAGGGTGTTGATGATGGGGATTGTAGAAGTAGAATGCGCAGTCATTGGGACAGCAGCAGTCGAGCAGATGGTTTAATGGATATATGTTGTAACAATATGAGAAGTCTAAAAGATGTATGAACTGTATACAGCATCCATAATATACATAAATACTGAGAGTATTTTTAGTGATGCAGTGTCTGATGGGTTGAATGAGTGTGGAGATCAGTTGTTCAGTAGACTGGGAACATACAGTGGAAGTGGATATATGTATCAACTCAGGGTAAATATATAGTAAATACAAAACAAAAAAATAATAAAAAAGAAAAGGTTAAAAATAAAAATAGATAAACAAACTCTCACACACATATTTAGATTTCTACGGTGTCAGTGATGGGAATGTCGAACATCACAGCTCACTTATCAGGAGAACTGAACATAGACAACGATAGAGTACGTCGATATAATTAGTCAGAGTATGAATGCAGTGCAAGTAGGAACAACTAAATACAGGTGCACCCTTTGAAGATGATAAAGTACACAGTGATGCAGGATGGGATCAGGTGGAATGAGGACATGTTGACCGACTATTCTCTCTTCTGTTTATGAGGTAAAAGAAAATAACTACAGAATATCTAACAAGAGTAATTGCTGACACATATTTTGACATAGTGTAGCGAAGGTTGGCATATAAAGCATTATCAAACACTCGTTGATAAACAGTATACACAGCTATGGAATAACAATACATAATATGGTCGATTAAATTGTACTTGTAAGTAGTTGCTATTAAGGGGATAAGTGATAATACTGACATAAATAAGATCAATATGCATAGAATGAGGATAAAGGTTGGTTATGTATAGAAGTATGGATGCCATGGGAAATTACTGTTGCCTTACAATATTTGAATCGGTGCTATGTATTATAGACTCTTCGTATATGCATACAGAATGACCTGTCGTTCATCTATCTCTCTTGAGTATTGACTGAGGATCCGTGGAGAGATATATAATGGAATTTGGCATACTCTAATTAATCTGGATTCACACTCGGTAACAGCGAAACATAGACTGGGCATACAATATCTCAATCTTGGATAGCAGTACAAACTAATGATATGGATGATGAAAACCAGTTTATGCCTGTCTATCTTACTAATACCAATTGAAGATAATAGATCTAATATTGACTTCACCCTCTGGTACACGACGATCAAAATGGATCACCACCGAGCATCACCAATATTTGAACTGAACATACAATATCATAATGGGCACTCCAGGTACACCTTATCAGTATACATCCTGTTAATTGTCGACTTGATAACTATCATTTGAATCTTGGTTTGGAATACTACAGTTTGTATTGAATGGATACTTTAATTGTGGACTATGTACATTATTTATCTGAGATATAAGGGTTGTTCTTTTAGAGCTGACCATATATATAACTGATTGGGATTGATAGAGACCAAGTGTTGGTATTCAATAATCTGTGGGGATTATAATAACCTGCTGAGGTGCTTTATTTTAATTTTTTATCTGTATGTAACCTGGATAGGCTTGTTTAATGAGATTGCTGTATCACTTGGATGTATTTATAAAGCGAGGAAGCTGTTGATGGCTGACTGAATATATGAGATTATACATAGTGCTTGGTAATACTATTTTAGCACTGTTATATGTTATCTTTATCATGCTTGATTGCCTTTAAGTGAGTAATACCTTGAACTCACCACACATGATACGCTTCAATATACAAATAGATGCTTTTGGGACGGAGTATAATAATACCCCCTTGTAAGGTTTTTTTTTATTCTTTTCTTTCCCATCTTCTCTTTCTTTCCTTTATCTAATAATGACTATTCATGAATATAATAAAATACTGTAATAAAGGCATCTGTGCAGTAGATGGAAAGAAGGTAATGACCTTCATCTTCCACATGACAGAAATGTAGGTAACAAATAGTCTGAATAAGTACTATTATAAAATGTACTCATAAATAGTATAGATAGAGACTATAATATGTAGTCAAAGAAGGTACACTACTTCTATCTACCAATATCAATATATACTCTTTCTGACTGTTACTATCATTCCCTCTGGTGTCTCTCTGAATACTCATAGTTTGGCTTTCCTTATCTCTCTTTATGATGTATCCTTTATTCTTTACTAGTGTATTCTTTTTATTGGTTATCTATCTGGGAGTGCTCTTTTTGATTATCCATGATGCTTTATCTTCTGGTACGGCTGTTACTCAGTTTTGGTCTAAGGGTTGTCTGTATTCTGCTATCTATGTTGCTTGTCTTATGGTGTTTTGGTCAAAGTGTATACGTAATATACCCAAGAGTAATCACTTATTATCATACTCATATTTCTATTATTTATCAGTGATACTCTCTACGATAAAGTACCTTGTGTTGTCTTATATGATGTATGACTAGATGTTGCTGTATATTCAGTCTGGTACTTATTATTGTATGATGCCCATGTTGTGTAGTAAACTGAATTTCTCTTATTAGATATCTTACTTGTATCAAGAAGTTGTAAGTAACTGATACAACATATAACGAAATCAATACTTATACTCTTATCTATTGATAGTGCTTCCATTAACAGCCCAGCAACAGTACCTCTACCTCTATCATCTACTGAATATCTTGTGTATGGTATGTCCTTTACTCTATGTCATAACAATACATGACATTAACTTCCCCTTGCTAATAGATGCTCTATCTTCTGTTATGTATTACATATGTAAGTACTCGAAATAACATAAAACAATACAATTACTCATACTATTTCTATCTTTAGTTCTATGCTATCTAACCCAACTAATTACTGTATGTGATACTTTCTTGTATGTGGTATGTATTCTATATGTTATCTGGTATACAGCATACTGATTGGGTTCTTTTTATTAGGTGGAGAACAATGACTAAAAGAAGTAGATGTAAGTAGCTGCCGTGTTGGCTGTATATGCTGTTTACTGACACAACTTTTTTATCATATAGTATAATCAATACAGCTTAATAAATACCATTATTTTTTTCTGTCACAACGTACACTGCTTACCATCTCTATCCCATCCAACATACAATGCTTACTCTCTCGATCTATCTCAACGTACAATGTTTACAATGCTTTTCTACTTCATGGTGAATCAACAAATGGACCAACCAGCCCTCCGATCAATACTCATAGCTTAGTTCAATACAATTCTTTATTCTAGTCATAATAAAATACATGTAATATGCATTGCATTCAATTATAACCATAATAATATCGTCTATCCTATAATATATCTAATAAATCCATCCAATAGTAACCGTATGTATGATATGAATGTATCCAATGGTAAAGTTATACATGAATCTTCTGTCCGGATAAAAGTCACGTGATTTAAAATGGCCGAGCCGAAGTATTACCAACGGATGTTGGTACAGTCCATTAAATCGTATAGATTTTTTTTGGTTCTAGCTGTCGGAATATTACCAACCTGAGATATGCAATGGCCAAGTTTGGTAGGTCCAAATCTTTCATAGTGAATGAGAATGAATAGAGACTGATCATTACTTTATCTATTATAGTCACTGATGTGAGTGAACTGTTACTGTAAGAATAAAGGTATCTATAACTGCATTACAATGATTATAAGCAGTTAATTAATACCATATTCTATCTAGGTAATGTTGTTTAATGGTATAATTGATTACTTCCTGGAGTAAGACGGATGCCCTGATAACTGTGCAAAGGTAATATTATAACCATTCTTATATCTACTCATTCTAACAACACTCTTCAATGTATCTACTCTATCTATCTGTCCCCAACTAAAAAATAGAAGTATTTCCAGGAAGTCTATATATGCAATATGACACAATGTACCCATGTTTATTATCCCATTTATATACCCTGTATATGAATAGTAGTTACTAGTCTATTTAAATCTATTAATAAATAAAACCCCCAGTATATCATAACTATTATGTCATTCTATTGCCTAATGTATTCCATAAATGAGCTATAAAAGGGGTTTTCTATAGTAAAATAATGATTCAATACACCTTTTATGAATATAAAAACCCCATTTGTCGATTTATCAGCTCAAACACCTAAAATAGAAACTGAATCTAAAATAACCCCCTTAAAATCATTGCATTAACTGCTGAAGAAGGGTTTTATAGCACCAGTGTAAAATAGTAGTTAACCCCTTCCTGGATAAACATGAATATCATAACCACCAACATTTGCAATTTTCTCTCCTAATAAAAAGAGATCAAAACACCTATTCTTAAAGGAATGGGTACTTTAACCACCGGCAGTTCATCCGTAGTGGTAGCTTATATTGAGCGGATCAATATACTAATTGCATTGACTTCAAATTATTTCCTTATGAGTTTATGTACTCAGATTTTGACACTAGTATGAATATGAGATTGTCGATTTAGGTAATACAATTAAGGTACCATCGTATGACAGTTGAGATAGAACTACAGATGAGGATCTGGATAGATTCTGATACAACATATCCCCCTTCCAGACTAATGGCATATTCATAAAGAACATTGTAGTGCTCGATTAGTGGAACGTATGTAAGATATTCTCGTTTATAGAGAGAAAGAAGTGATCGTAGTAATTAGTTAATCAATAAAAACGCATAAGATAAAAAACCCAGTAGGTAAAAAGTGGCAGAAAAAGACAAGTCAATTACTTAAGGTAGTTAGCTTTTGATCTGGTGGTAATACCTCTAGATGTGGTATTACGTTTGGGTGTTTTACCCTTGTTATTTGTATTAGTAGATTTGCTTCTGGAAACATGTTTACTTTCTGGCTTAGCAGGATTATTTCTAGAGGTAGGTACTCGTCTAGCTTTAATCTTACGACTATTGACAGTCTTGGATCTGCTATTAGGTTTGTGAGGATTAGGTTCACGTCTGCGACTCCAGTATATGTCAATATGATGGGAAGAATCGAAGTTCTCATAGGGTAACCAGAGGTTAGCATCGTCTGAGTAGTCTTTCCATTTGACCAGATACTGATAATCGGTACCTTCTTCGTGTTGTATCAAATCTATCCAGATCCTCATCTGTAGTTCTATCTCAACTGTCATACGATGGTACCTTAATTGTATTACCTAAATCGACAATCTCATATTCATACTAGTGTCAAAATCTGAGTACATAAACTCATAAGGAAATAATTGGAAGTCAATGCAATTAGTATATTGATCCGCTCAATATATGCTACTTTCATACCGATTCAGTAATGATCAATACCTTAAATCCTCTAATACATCTTCCCAATTAATACTTCTTTAAACACGCCATGCCGAGTAACAAGAGTATCCAATAAATGGGCTACGATTCATTAGAAGACTTATATGTATTCATCTCAGATCAGATCATCCTCATGGTCTCATCCTACATTCTTCCTGATTGGCACTTGATAGGTTGTTCCCCTGTATTGACATCCGTCATTGGATCATGTCAATTCACACACTCATGTATGTTCAAGATCCATTCTCCGTATAACATTTTAATATAAATACTCTCATCCATTTTGTAATAATAAAGAGCAATCAATCTTTCTTTCGGTCTGATTAACTTATCTGTCTCCTTTACACTTTTTCTTTTATTTTTTGAAGTTGAATATACTCATATATTTATCACTTCGTAGTGATCGATAATAGCTTGAGCTTCATAACGAGTTTCTTCATTCTGAGGAAATGTTTCTTCAGAAGTAAGTTTGATATGAGAGGTAGGAACATCCCGTCCGTGCAGATGGACATTACTTTTCCATTCGAGGACATAGGAGCCATTAGTAGTAAGATTCTTGACTATTAGCGGTCCTTCGTAATTCTGATCTGTTTTACCACTCTTCGTTATGTTCTTTGTGGTATTTTGATGCTTTTATCGAATATCAATTTCCTTCAGTCACTACTCACTGTTCTAATTTACAAGGTAAATTAGACGACCCACAGTGTATATCGAGGGTGATATACCGAGTAGTTTGACAGCCAGTATTATATAGAGCATAAGTGAATACTATACATTACACAGAGTAAATTAGTATTCAGGAAAAACCAATCATAAGAGAGGAACTCAGGATGATAATATATTAATAGAGCTGATATTTTAATGTGATTCTCTCCATATTCAACTGAATAATAAAGGATAACAAAGAGACTCATTTCTTACAAACGCCTAAAATCACACACACACACACTAAAATATCACATTCTTGACATACACTTCACTGTTGATCGGAAAGTGTGTTTCTATTATACTATGCTTTTTCATGAAATAAGCATGATCACGTTCCTGTTTTTTCTTTATCTTCTTGGAGATGGCAGGAATGACAGTATCAGTAAGATATTTGAGTTTGTCATCGATGACTTTAGAGTCAGACTCATCAATGTTAAGGGAAGGTTTGACCTTGGTATAATCAATAAAGTCTTTGGGCTGTTTATTGAACATAACTGTGTAAGGTCTGGATCCATGCAAGCGTGCATACTTGCAATTCATTGCATATTGAGTACAATTCAAGTATAGATCCTGAAGTGTTTTAGTAATATTATATATGATAGAGTGATGGGGACGTGTATAAGTCAATGACTATCAACTAAGATTCTTTATTAAAAGAGAGGGAGAAGAACTATCCAAGATCTTATTACTTGCTATAATATATAGTAATATAGATCTACTGGTATCATTGGCTGTGGAGTTTACAATATAGACATCCGTTATAAGATCAAGTAGAACGGGATGATTATTATCCATAATGACAGGAGAGTATAGATACATCACTAAACACGTCAGATCCCAGTCTTGTTTAACTCCTTTGAGTTGTTTAACAATAGACTTTTGGGCAATACCCACATAAGCTTCATTGACTGAATTACCCATGGGTGAGTATGGAAGTGAAAGACGTCTGTCTATACCACTTAATAAGATCATCTGTGAAACCAATTCATTGACGAACTCAGTTCCATTGTCACTATTGATGATCTTAGGGAAGCCAAATAAACAAAAGATGTTGAGCAATTCTTTTGCACTACGCCTGGAACTACAGCGTCGATTCCGTGGTTAAAAGGATATTTCCGCGTTTTTTGAACTACAGAAAACCACGGAATAAGCAAGATTTTTGCCGGAAATCTAGAGAAACCGCAGTTATATAGAACGCTTAATTGGTTGGGTCATGTGATTTTGTTTCCAAACTAAGTTATAAGTACATCTTCTATCTAACTGCTCATTGGTATATCATTATTAAACAGACGATTATATTATAGTTATTATTGTATCAAAAGCGTATTGAGTTTAATTTTATTATGAATAGAAGGAACTATTATATTAAATAAAGCTATAAAAATCTATTGGAAGACTAAAAATTGTATGTATTGGGAATAGAAAGAATATGAAGTATTCTGGACAGTGCATATTGCTTTAGATAGACCTAGAAAGCATTGTATGATTTAATAGATTGATGGTAGAAGCAATGACTACTGTAGTGGATAGAGATCATAGACTTTAAAGAACTGTATTGCCTATATTATATCATAAAGAAGTACTATTAGTGATCCGATAATATCGACTACATGGTGACTACTTACATCCTCATCATTTTTACTCATAGTGATACATTTACTATAAGACATGATGTTATTATACTATATACTAATTAACACATTAAATACTTACTACAGACAAAAAAGTCTCACCATCATATATTGCAGTGACTTGGTTGGATAGAAAGAAGCTAAATACAGAAGAAAGTGTAAACAAGTTGATCTGAGTACGTTATGTCATTTACTTTCAAGCAAATTTCATAGCAAGAGATAGATCATCTGAAAAGGAGACAGGCTATCACAATTTGCTGTTGTAATGTAGAACGGAGATACATACCATACATAAGAGATGAGCCTGGAAGAGGTGAAAAAGACACTGGAACTTCATTGTATAGGGTAGCACTACAAAGAGATCTGATGTAAGTAACCATCTCACATTGTTTGTTGTTTACGCTACTTACAGGTGTACTTCATGGTTGTCAGTGGAATTCTGTTGGGAAGAAGTCAGTACACCGCATTGCATCTAGTTCGCTTTTGCCAGGACTTTTTTTCTAGTCATGTTGGCTTTAGCTTTGGCTATTGTCAAACTTTTGGCTAGATGATGAATTTGGGGTAAAGAAGGGGGAGTTGAAATTAAAATATATTTTTTTTTCTTTTATAAATAAATAAATTCATTTAACACCCAAATAGGGGAATTGAAAAATGGATAGAAATATTAAAAGTGCTGTATTTACAATAAATTGCAATAATTTCAACCTATTTGCGCAGGTTTTTTTTTTGGGATTATTCAGAGGTTACCAAACTTCCCAAAATACAATGAAAAATCCATTTTCATTACCTGAAACTTCACAGACTTCATATATATAGCTATAACCACCGTATATCTCATTCTGAACACTATATTAATACCTCGATATTTTGGCAGTGATATAGTCATGTCCCCCCATATTCATATAGTTTATTACAATTGGTTTCTTGGTTACAAATCAACTGGTACCACGGAATCAACGTGGTGATTGCGAATTTCCGCGGTAATCTCAGGCATAGTGTTGTAATGGTGATAGCTTGCTTATCAGGTAAAGCACGCAGGATAGTGAATCTAGTATAATAGTCTACCATGACTAAGATATAGTTGTTTCCACTACCAGAAGTAATATCAAATGTGCCAAGATCCATGCACCAATGATCAAGAGGACCATCAGGAAGTAAACTTCTAGGAGGGTGATAACCAGTCTTGGTAATATTAAATCTGTTACACTCCAAACACTGACTGACGATACGATCGATGTCCTGTCTTATGTTTGTCCAGTGCATTTTGTCATTATGGATTGTATCTTCGATAGCATTGATACCAAAATGATCTAATAGATGAGCTCGAAAGATGATTTCATCTCGTCTATCAGCAGGAGGTGTGTGTTTTGGTTTAAGATCAAGTAAGTATAAATAAAAGACTAAGTGGATACTATTAGAACTCTTATTTATTTGTATAATCGATTGAGGGTTATCTAATAACAAAATGGAGGGTATTTATATGTGAACTTGATCTATGATTATTTATCTTGAGTCATTGAATTAAACGAGTAATATTAGGATTAGATGATATGATTATAAGTCAGCATAGATGATCTCTATAGTCTATGTAGATGTAGGCTTTGATGTGATTGTTGAGAAGTAGGGCTATACGATCTGTAGATCTGTATCATCTTGACTGCCAAAAGTAGATGCAGGGTAAATTAGATCTCAGCTGATGTAGATGTTGCGTGCTTGATTATGTAATGTTAGGCATCACTACAACATTATCCCCCACCAGACTGGAATACCATTTCAAGTCGACATGTTATAGTAGCTTGAATGAATGCTGATTATTATAATCATGCTTCATTTTTGTTACCCCGTAATTTGACATGTCATTTGAATACCCGCAGTGTGATTGTTTTTTATTTTATTTCCAAGCCACTGAAAATATATTTAAATGCTTATTATTCTTTTCTGATTCTTTTACTTCTTCTTAGAAATGGGTTCTCAGCCGTAGCTAATGTTTTCACCACTTTCATCATTTGGTTGCTACTCTTTGTATTATTACTTTCCTTATTCTTAGGCTGCTTATTCTTCGGACCAGCAGCTGGTACCATGACAGAATTGCGCTCATTTTCTCGTTTCTCAAGTGCCTTTACCTCGCAATGGTGTCTGGGTTGTTGAAGCTAGCTGGAGGTTCCCATGTATTAGCTCTTTCACCATAGCCAGCCCATTTGACTAGATATTCTCTATTGCCAACTTCTTCTCGATGATCTCTTATGTCCTCAACTTCATAAATATCGTCTTCAATAGCGGTTTCGTCAATAGAGACTAATTTTAATTCAGAGGATACATATTCTCGATGCAGTAACTCGTTGGTCTCGTCCTTGAGGACATAAGTGCCACCTTGGGTTTTGCGAACAACAGTAAATGGGCCCTCGTAAATGGGTGCTAACTTGTTTGATCTGTAAGGTAATTTGATCATTACCGGCGTGCCTTCTTCGATGTTAATTATGATATTCTTATCATTGTATTTCTTGCTTTGCAATTCCAAGATCTTTTTTGTTCTTTCATTTATTGCAGGAAAAACGACAGTATTCATTTTATCTATTCTGGCTTCGAGTTCGGGTAGTGATAACGCTTCAAGCATACCGCTGTTATTTTCCTTGGCTGAACTGTGCTCATAGTGCAGGCTTAGTTTCCTTGCACTATAAAAGATTTGGACGCCAAATAACAGCCAGGCTGACTGGTTCAGTCGTCTTAGGGCTTTTTAAAGGTAGCCAGCCAATTGAATTGTATTGTTTTTCAGCAGTTGAAATGACAAAGTTAATGTCAATAAACGAAGTTTTGATTCGAATGCTGAAAATGAGATATGTTGTTCATGAGGTTCTTTTATATGTCATAGTACTGTTTAAAGTATAAAAAATGGATGTATAATGTATTTTATAGCTCTTTTACAATTTGTATTTCAATTTCGAAATAGAAAATGCCAAATTGTGCGCTGTTCTAATGCTCCATCAATTTATTATGTCCATTTATATCACTAACTTGCCCGGACAGATTATTTATTTTTTCAATTTCCGAATATCCCCTCTTTTTCACTTTCACTTCAGTAGGGACCATTTAAACAACAATAAGAATCGAAGGACAATAACATATACTAGTAACGAATAGACCTAGTGCCTGTGATGGGGATGTATACCTGGAATGCACAGTCATCAGATATACTGTACTTCGACGTAGGGTATATCACACACAGAATATGACAACAATATTAGAATATAAACAAAAAGTAAGAACTGTACACAATAACAATAATATTCAGATGAGCTGATAATATCTATAGTGATGTGGTGTCTGATGGTTTTGAATGAGTATGGAGAGCAGTTGTTCATTAGACTGATAAGATACAGTTGAAATGGATATATGTAATAACTCAAGGTAAACAAATAGATAAAAGATGAGGATAAAACAATAAATAAACCAAATCACACATATATAATTCTAGTGTGCCAGTGTTGGGAATGTCGAACATCACAGTTCACCCATCAGGAGAGCTGACCATAGACAACGATGGAGTACGTCGATATAATTAGTCAGAGTGTGAATGCAGTTAATGTAGGAACAACTAAATACAAGTGCACCCTGTAAAGATCAAAAAGTACACAGTGATGCAGGATGGAATCAGGTGGAATGAGGACAGTATGTTGTTTATATGAGGTATATTAAAATAACAACAGAATATCTAATACGATTAATTGCTGACTCATATGTTGACATAGTATATCGAAGGTTGGGATATAGAGCATTATCAGACACTTGTTGATAAACAGTATAAACAGCTATGGAATAACAGTACATAATATGGTGCGATTAAACTTTACTTGTAAGTAATGGCTATTAAGGCAGATAAGTGATAGTACTGATGTAAATAAGATCAATGTGCATAGAATGTGGATAAAGACTGGTTATCTATAGAGGTATGGATACCATATGAAATTACTGTTGCCTTACAATATTTGAGCCAGTGTTATATATACTCTTCGTATACACATACAAAATAGCCTGTTATTCATCTATCTCTCTTGAGTGTTGTCTGAGGATCATGGAAAGATATATAATGTAATTTGGCATACTATAATTAATCTGGATTCACACCCTGTAACAGCAAAACGTAGACTGGGCATGCAATTTCTCACCCTTGAATAGCAGTACAACTTAATGGTATGGATGATGAAAACCTGTTTATGCCCGTCTATCTTTCAAATACTGATTAATGATAATAGATCTAATATTGACTTCACACTCTGATACACGATGATCGAAATGGATTACCATTGAGCAACACCAATAATTGACCTGAACATACAATATCATAATGGGCACTCGCGGTACACCTTATCAGTATACATGCTGTTACTTGTCGACTTGATAGCTATCTTCTGAATCTTCGTTGAGCATACTAGAGTTTGTATTGGATAGACACTTTGGTTGTGGACTGTGTACATCATTCATCTGAGACAGAAGGGGTTGTTCTTTTAGAGCTGATCATATATATAACTGATTAGGATTGATAGAGTCCAAGTGATGGTATTCAACAATCTGTGAAGTTCCAATAACTTACTGAGGTGTTTATTTTAATTTTTTATCTGTATATAATCTGGATAGTCATGTTTAATGAAATTGCTGTATCACTTGGATGTATTTCTATAGCGAGGAAGCTGTTGATGGCTGACTAAACATATAAGATTATACATAGTGATTGGTAATACTATTTCAGCACAGTTATATGCTATCTTTATCTTGATTGATTGCCTTCAAGTGTGTAATACGATATTCTACAATATACAAATAGATGCTTTTGGGACGGAGTATAATAATACCACCCTTGCAAAGTTCTTTTTTATTCTTTTCTTTCCGTCTTCTCTTTCTTTCGTATATCTAATAATGACTATTCTTGAACATAATAAAGACTTTAATTAAGGTGCCTATGTAGTAGATGGAATGAAGGTAATGACCTTCATCTTCGACATGACAGAAATATAGGTAACAAATCCTCTCAATCAATATTACGATAAAATGTACCAACACATAGTATAAATAGAGACTCTTCTATGTAGTCAAACAAGGAGCACTACTTATATCTACCAAGATCAGTATATACTCTTTCTGACTGTTACTCTCATTCCTTCTGGTGTCTCTCTGAATATTTATATTTTGCCTTTCCTTATCTCTCTTTGTGATGTATCCTCTATTCTTCTACTAGTGTATTCTCTTCATTGGTTATCTATCTGGAATGCTCTTTTTGATTATTTATAATGCTTATATTCTGGTATATCTGTTACTCAGTTTTGGTTTAAGGGTTGTCTGTATTCTGCTCTCTATGTTGCTTGTTTTAAGGTGTTCTCGGTCAAAGTGTATACGTAATATACCCAAGAGTAATTCTTTATTATCATACTCCTAGTTCTATTATCTGTTATTGATACTCTCCACGATAAAGTACCTTGTGTTGTCTCCTATGATGTATGAATAGGTGTTGCTCTGGTACTTATGATTGTATGATGACCATGTTGTGGAGTAGACTGACTTTCTCTTATTAGATATCTTACTTTAAATCAAGAAGTTGTAAGTAACAGATACAACATATAATGAACTCAATACTTACACTCTTATCTATTGATAGTGCATCCATTAACAGCCTAGCAACATTCCTCTACCTTTATCATCAACTGGATATCTCATGTATGGTATGTAACTTACTCCATGTCATAAAAATACATGAAATTAACTTCCCTTTGCTGATAGGTGTCCTATCTTCAGTATGAATAACATATGTAAGTACATAAAATAAAATACAGACGATACAATTACTCATACTATTTCTATCTTTAGTTCTATGCTATGTAACCCAGTAACTACTGTATATGATGCTTTCTTGTTTGTGGTATGAATTTTATATGTTGTCTGGTATACAGCATGCTAAATGTGTTTTCCCTATTAGGTGGGTAGCTATAACTAAAAAGATTAGATGTAAGTAGATGCCGTGTTGTCTATATATGCTGTTTACTAATACAACTTCTTTATCATATAGTATAATTAACACAGCTTAATGAATACCTTTATTTCTCTTTGTCACAATGTACACTGCTTACCATTACTATCCGATTCAAAATACAATGCTTACTCTCTCGATCTATCTCTATCTCTCTCAACATACAATGGTCACAATGCTTCTTATACTCTATGGTGATTCCATAGATGGAATAACCAGTTTTATATTTATTACAATAGCTTTCTTCAGTGCAATAGTTTATTCTATTCATAATAAAATACATTTGATATCCATTACATACAATAATAACCAAAATAACAACGTCTATATGACGATTTATGATATGTATCTGTCCAACAGTAACTGTGGATATGATGAGCATGTATCCAATAGAGACTGTATATATGAATCTTTCGTCCGAGTTAATGTCACGTGATTAAAAATGGCCGGTCCGAAGTATTACGACTGATAACATCCCGTCCGTTAAATCGTTAGATTCGTATACGTCCTGAAAAGTCGGACTATTCCGCCTAAATCAGTCGTTCTGTCCGTTATTAGTCGTCCAAATCTTTCATAGTGTGCATGCATCAAACTGAACGGAGCACTGTTTGTCCTGTTTCTTGTTTTATAGTTGATTGCTAGTTGGACCATGGGGAGAAACTTGTCCCAATCATGTGTATCTGATTTTCCCATTTTTCTAAGCGTATTCAGGGCAGTCTTCACCTCACTCTCACTAGCACCATTATCTTGACTGTGGTAAGGACAGGAGTAGCGCCTATCAATGCCAAGATTCTTGGATATCTCATGCATCAGACTATTCTTAAACTCGGTACCATTGTCACTTTGCATGATTCGAGGAAACCCATAGTCACCAAAGATTTGAATCAATGCTGTGGCTACAGTGTCAGATTGTTTATTTGGTAATGCTCTGAGTATTACATATTTGGTACAGATGTCAACTACAACCATCAGGTAGACATTATGTGTTTCATTAGTCACTGGGAGTGGTCCTGCTAGATCGAATCCAATGTGATCAAAAGGTAAGAATGCCATGATAGGTCTCATAGGGTGATATCCCTTCTTACTGATATTATGTTTTTGACATTCAGGACATGACTTTACAATCTCAGCTGCCTCTTTATATATATTATTCCAGTGTAGTCCATTTCAGTGGATCTCTTTTACAATGGCCTCGCTACCGAAATGGCCAAATTCATGTGCTCCTTTCAGTATGCTCTCACGATCCTTTTCAGGAGGTGTCATATAGTCAAGTGTATTTTTATCAACCTGTTCCAGTTGTACAGCAAAGACATTCTTTTGATACTTGCTTGTTTTACGCTTCCAAGCTGTTTCTTTGGTCTTTTTTCTGACCAAGTCTTTTTTTTCATCCTCCTCCAGCTTGATATCCATGGGTGGATACAAGCGACTAAGTTGGTCAGGCAAAATATTAGAGATACCTG
>JAIXMH010000193.1:0-21890 GCA_025528865.1 Pilobolus umbonatus
ACTAGTAGAGGGGATTATGTGACTTGTTCTGTAGTGCCAAGTATGATTATCCCCGGGTAGATAGTGATATAGTATAGATTATATATATATATATTTGTCATTCCCTATATTCTTATGAAATAATACAAACCAATAAAATGCTATAATCTATTATACCGTACTTCCCATACTGCTCCCTAAATGATGTTTCATTGATATTCAATCTTTGTTTGAATGATGTTTATGGATCTTTAATCTATGATCAAATTGATGTTCAAATTGATCTTCAAATTCTATTCTGGTGTGTATTCAAACACAATTCACTCAAAATATTAACTCTTGACAGATTAAATGTTGATTTAAGCAGGGTAAAACTACACACAATATGAATGATTAGATAGAATATTAGTGTGAAAAGAGTTAATAATTGCCACTAAAAAATTAGTCTGTGAAAAGTGAATTATTCATCTGGGAGAGATAAATAATTCCACATGAAATATTAATCTTTGAAAAAAACGGTGTACGAAGATTCATGAATATTTACAGCCAAAATATTAATCTCAAAAGATTAATTATTAATCTGAATGAGGTTAATATTTGTATTGTAGTGTATATAAACAATTAGATCGATTAAAAAAGAATTTTTTTCAGCTTACCCGTTGCAGCCATCAAATGTACTCGAGCTCTACACACTTCCACACCTGCTCTCTTTACGACCATACCGTTTATGGACAACGAGTGGATTTCTTGAACAAGAGGTTCGAGGAAGGAATCCAGATCAACAGGCTTGTTGGGAGCACCAAGGATTGCCAACTGGATCTTGTTGGCTTCTTCGTACCTATTTGATATTGTAAGTATAAAATTACTGTATGAATTTAATAGGGATACTAACTATTACCTTTGAGAAGAATCAATGTTTAAAACATTCACGTGGAACATGGTGAATGTCTTGTTGCTTCCCTTCTGGGTTACGAAGCCGTCAACAAACAACATTAGGAAGATGTCGATGACACCAGGAAGAGCTCCAATTGACTCTCTGTATGCCCTCATGACTGATCCATTATAAATATCTGAGAGAACATTGTTGACATAATGCTCCCTTCGTTGGGGATATTCAAGTCCATGGCGCTTCTCATCATCAGCTAACATGCTTGCTATCTGACAACCTACAGATAACATCTTGATCGATGCTTCTGGCTTCAGCTCACCATTGACAATCTTGTACCTCCTGCTACCACAATGGTCGCATTCAGCACTAAAATTGGGATCAGTATCTTCCTTGAACAACATACAGCCCTCCTTGCATGTATGATGCACCTTGCTTAGTATGGGTGATCTTCTGTTCAATAATCGTTCGACTACATCAATCTGAGGAACAAATCCCTGAGTGCCTATATAGAATACAAAGGTGAGTAAACAATGTAAATTTAGAATAAATAAGAACTTACCAGATTTGTTTTCTCTCAGATCTCTGATCACAGTGTTGATTACACGAGTTATTTTCCTTTGGTACCTTTGGGAAGCCTTTTCTTCGATGGCATAATCGTTTAAAAGAAGACCAATGATCTCCATATAGCAGAAGGTGTTTTTGTCCATATGGGTTGCTTCATACACTGTGGCACCACTTACATCAAATGGGTCGACATGCTCGTGGTCATCCATTTCTTGATCAATATCAACAACTAATTAGCAGTAAAGAAAGCAGTTATTAGATATGTCTGCTTGAAAAATACAATATACACTTACAATCCTCCATAGACATATCCATGTCAATATCTCTATCAAAAGCAGCAGCAGCCTTTGCCATTTCTCTACATCTCTTAGTATTCCTTACGTGAGATGAACGCTTGGTACTACGGTCAAATGTCTTCAAGCAATAGAAACAATTGCATGGCACGACCTTGTCATAAACAGTTCTGATTCTTTCACTGCGGGAAGTGGATTGGGAATTGTTGTTGGACATGGTATGAATAGTAATTACTATATATTAAAATATGAAGAGTGATGGATCAGTCAAATCAAACATCCTTTATATATTGTGGAGAAATCTAAATGATATCATCGAATATTACCCTTTTGATTCAACCAGCCGTAGTTTATACACCATCTTCATATGATATCATTGATAAATGACTGCGATCTATACTATATACCAACATACAATGCCTGGATATCTTTCAGCAATGACATGTTGAATAAACATCTTCATGCGCAGCTGAATATTCAGGAACTCGTGCAACATGTCGTCATTTTCGATGACGAAATTTACAAAAAAAGACAATTGGACCTTTTTTTGGTAACTGAACGTCAATGTAAAGGTATAAGTACAATAAACATATTTACCCATTTACTTTTCTGCTATTCTAACATTTTATATTTTAAAATACTATGAACAACAACAACCACAACGATAAAATGGAGATGGTTAGTACGGTACAAGTGCTTTCTAAAGAAGTTCATGATTTGAAGACTATATTGAATGAAAGATTCCCTCCAGTCCCTACTCCTTCTTCTTCTGAACCTTATGGTCAGTGACATACATATTCCTTTTATATTCCAAACTAAATGTATAAATACTATAGACAATGAAGCCAAGTTCCTTCAAGAAGTATTGGATTACACATACAATACGAACAGGCTAGAAGATAGGAATATCGAGAGTGTTACTCCTCGAGCAAGAGAACTATACCTTGCGTCAGGTGAGAAAAAGAAGAAGACACCAGAACCTACTGTTAGAATAGCTGGTATTTCATGGATATTCTCTCAAGCAGGTCCTACGAACTACCATACTCTGAAGCCAAAAAAATGTATGAGAAGGTTGTAGAACTCTCCAAGATTGTAAGAAGCAACATTCTTTCTAACAGAGTGCTTCGGAAAAAGGGTTGGACAAAGATGAGAAAGGCATATCAGAGATACTACAGTCTGCAGTTAGAAACTCTTGCTAACGATAATAGTATTCCTTTATACCGTTGTAAGGAGCAGTGGGGAGCTAATCTCGTAATGGCTCAGACAATGGGGAGAGAGAGTCGCATGGACAATAAGGAAACAGATGAAAATGTGGTTGAGAATAGGGTAATTGCTATAGTATCAATACATTGTACCTGTTACTTATTATTGTAATGTGTATATAGGATAATGATCGAGAATCTAGTCTGGACAGCTTTCTCGTGTAATGAATACACATTTATGTATGAATGAAAATATGATACTTATTTCTTTATCAATTTGTAGTGAACATGACTATGATCACCATGATTCTTCTTTTGTTTCTTCTTCTGTTGGTGCGGCTGGCTCTTCATCCACCAACCCTTTTCGCATTGAAGCATATAATAATGCAGATATGGATCCTCTTTTCTACCACTCTTTTTCCTCTAGTAATAATAAACGTAAGAGACAATAGTTTGGTTTAATTGGGTAGAATAATACTTTTAGTCTCTTAATAATAGATGAAATATAGATTGAAAATTTTTTCTTCTCTTCCCTTCTTCTCTAACATAATCTAAAGTCTACTGTAAATGGCTCAAATATCATAAAGTAATCCATGAACATGCTTATACACTAGAGTTAATGTTGATAAAGACATCCATTTACTCTTCTACTTAATTAAGGTACTACGTTGTTTATATATAAATAGTAATGGCTGTATATCTTAACACCTTCTATCGAAATAAAAGGCAATTCCATGAAGTTAAATGGGGTACGTAACATGATTACTTATTGATGCAATTACTCATCTAATTAAAGTGTGTTTACATAGTGATGTTCAAACTTCTTCTTTGATTCTCTCTCTGCTCTTTCTGTGTGCTGCTTCTATTTCTATATTTTGTCACTGTTTCTATACCACTCAGGGCATCAATCCTGTTTATATGCTGGTATCCATTCTTGCTCTCTGATATCTTTGTTACTGTACTGGTAATATGAGATGATAGGGTCGTATACTATGATTCTTATATTTATGACATCTATTAGGGATATCACTTCCACAGTGAAGGGACTTTGTGTATTCCTGGGGTATATGATCCATGTGCTGCTAAATAATCTATGATGAATATATGAGTATATTCAACTTCAAAAAATAAAAGAAAAAGTGTAAAGGAGACAGATAAGTTAATCAGACCGAAAGAAAGATTTATTGCTCTTTATTATTACAAAATGGATGAGAGTATTTATATTAAAATGTTATACGGAGAATGGATCTTGAACATACATGAATGTGTGAATTGACATGATCCAATTACGGATGTCAATACAGGGGAACAACCTATCAAGTGTCAATCAGGAAGAATGTAGGATGAGACCATGAGGATGATCTGATCTGAGATGACGACATATAAGTCTTCTAATGAATCGTAGCCCATCTATTGAATACTCTTGTTACTCGGCATGGCGTGTTTAAAGAAGTATTAATTGGGAAGATGTATTAGAGGATTTAAGGTATTGATCATTACTGAATCGGTATGAAAGTAGCTTATATTGAGCGGATCAATATACTAATTGCATTGACTTCCAATTATTTCATTATGAGTTTATGTACTCAGATTTTGACACTAGTATGAATATGAGATTGTCGATTTAGGTAATACAATTAAGGTACCATCGTATGACAGTTGAGATAGAACTACAGATGAGGATCTGGATAGATTCTGATACAACAATCTATCTGGTAGTTATTCTTGTATGATGCCCATGTTGTGTAGTGTACTAACTTCTTCTTAATAGGTCTCCACTACTAATCAAGAAAAACAATAGTAAGCTACTAGATAGAATATATACATACGGATGGATCACTTATACTCTTATCTAGATAGTCCCTGGCATGCACCATTGTCTGTTATCTCTTCCATCCAGTTGTTCCCTTATGTATGGTATGATCTTTAGCCTATGTTATAACAGAACAATATATTAACTTCTATCTATTACTAGGTTATTTTCTTTGATATTATAAGTGTATATGTAAGTAGTTGGTATAACATACTCATGATTCATTTACTCATACTTCTTCTGCTTGTAGTTCTATTCTCTTCAACCTCGTCTCTACTGTATATGATGGTCCTTTCTTGTGTGTGGTATGTATCTCAAAGGTTAACTAGCTTACACTGTACTTAATTTATCTTTTTTATTAGTCGTATCAACAGAAATAAAGAAGTGAAAAGTAAGTAGTTCCCTTGCATTCTATATTATCCAGTTACTAATAGTATTTCTTTATAGTATAGCATTATCGGGTCATTCTATGTAGG
This sequence comes from Pilobolus umbonatus, assembly GCA_025528865.1. Taxonomy (NCBI): domain Eukaryota; kingdom Fungi; phylum Mucoromycota; class Mucoromycetes; order Mucorales; family Pilobolaceae; genus Pilobolus; species Pilobolus umbonatus. Next base: position 5,217 of record JAIXMH010000193.1, read on the forward strand.
TCGTTATTTCCCTTGTACAGCAACTGATGTGTATTGATTCAATCGACTACAACAACTCATGCTTATTACCTCTATCATCTCCAAAAGACAATGTTTACAATGCTTCTTATGCCTCATGGTGCACGATACATTCAATATTTAGCTCTTCAATTCAATACTGCTGACTTAGTTTAATATAATTCTTTATTCTATTTATAATAAAATACATTTGATATGCATTGCATTCAATTATAACCATAATAATATCGCCTATCCTATAATATATCTAATGAATCCATCCAATAGTAACCGTATGTATGATATGAATGTATCCAATGGTAAAGCTATACATGAATCTTCTGTCCGGGTAAAAGTCACGTGATTTAAAATGGCCGAGCCGAAGTATTACCAACGGATGTTGGTACAGTCCATTAAATCGTATAGATTTTTTTGGTTCTAGCTGTCGGAATATTACCAACCTGAGATATGCAATGTCCAAGTTTGGTAGGTCCAAATCTTTCATAGTGCAGTAGAAGTTGTGTTAGGAAGGAGGTCGAAGTAGAAGGGTGGAAAGAAAGATGTAAGGAGGGGAAGGGGTTGGATGACTGCAATGAAAATGGTGTTCACTATGAAAGATTTCTCTGAGAATTCCTGCTACTTTTAGCTTATTTAACGCCCTTTCATTAACTATCGGAACGGAGAATGTTAGACAGGCCGGGGAAAATTTAGGCGTTTGGATCCATTTCCCACAACTGAAAATAATGCGGAATTATAGCTGTAAAATAAATCGATAAGTCCCTTATGGCGTTTAATCGACATACCATCAAAGGTTCGTTATTGGTTGAGTCATGTGCATTACAGCCTATCATTAGAAGCAATCTTTTCATATATCATTGGATGGATAGACGTTATTATGGTTATTATGGTATACAAGCATACTAAATAGAATTTTATTATAACAGAAGAAACGATTGTAATAACTAAAGCTAGTAATAAAGAAAGATTAACTATATATTGGATGCAATCAATACTATGGAGTATAATTGTTGTGGATACTTAAGATAATAGCTCATATAATGATGATGATATAGCACATTGGAAGAGCACAACTTAAGATCAACCCATTATTCCCATAAGTTCAATTGAATTACTTTATTGAATATTGAATAGTATAGTCTATTGTACATGCTATCTATCTGTTGAGCAATGTAGACTTACTTACCTGACATCACATATAAGAAGCATTCTCATTGATCGAAGCATCCACTGCTCTTCCTGCTAGATGAGATTTACTGATGGCTGAGATGGAGATAGATCTCCGAAGAAGACCTACTGTCATTGGATGATTACTTCCGCCACATTGTTGTATTACTAATATAGAAATAGATCTGAGATAAGCTCACAGGAAGATAGAGATGAAACTGTCAGATACATCACTAGTAGATATTATTGGATAACTTGCCATGTACTCATATCATGAATCGATTGTTGATCACTTACTTTTACCCGTCCATATTTTAGTATAAATACCCTTACCCATTAGACATTAGAATCGTTATCTTATTTTCTGATAATAAAGGATATACAAAGTTCTAACAGTATTTCTTTAGTATTACATTTTGATTCGTTGTTAAAACAATTTGTCTTAAACTACCCACCTTATGGACCCTAGCAAAGAAGCCGAAAAATAAGCAAAGCTATTTGAACTAGAAGAAAGGGTACTTAACCTTTTACCACTTGTCTTAAGAACAGAATACAGAAACCAGAGAAAAGTACCATACTTAGCTGCTACAAAAAGACTCAAATCAACACCAAAAAGAAAAAAATACTGGCAAGAGAAGGCCGAAGAATTAGCCAAAAGTTATATATTATCCTTATCAGGAGAATCACAAGCCCTTTTGCAGACTCACCAAGAAATAAAAGAAGAACCAGAACAAGTAACCGCCACAGAATAAATAATACCCGTAAGTAAAGATCAAGTAACAATGAATACACAAGATATCGAGAACATAGCCAAGATTGTAGCCCAATCTATAGCTACATCAAGTAATAACAAGATTGCATCCAGCCCTTTGTCCGCTGCCGTAAGAATCCTACACCCTGATACATACAATGATGACCGAAAAGTCAATATCACAGATCAATGGTACCAGACAGTAGAACAATATCTTAATTTCTACAAACTTCCAGAGGATCAATGGGTGCCTTATGCTGTAAACCTATTGCGAGGATTAACACAGACATGGTGGAGCCGTTCGTGTGCAAGAGAAGAACACCCAACCAACTGGGAAGCATTCAAACATAAGCTGGATACTGAATTCAAACCCGTCTACTCATCAAAGTTTGCTAGACATCGTTTGGCCGCTGTAAGACAAGAAACTACCGTATCACAGTATGTGGAAGAGTTCCATAATATTCTACTTGAGCTACCTTTGGTGACTGATGATGAAGCAATGGACAAGTTCATCCGAGGACTGAAGGAAGGCCCTAAAATTCATGTGATGACTAAAGACCCCCTTGACTTGAAAGATGTAATCCGATTTGCTATTTCTTATGAAGACATCAAGACTCATGGAGCCAACCCAAACAGTTATGCCGCACCTATTTCAAGAACCAGTTATGTTGATGACCCTATGGATCTTAGTGCTATCGTTGCTGCTGTAGAACAATACCGTGGTAATAATAACGTTCCAAGGAATAACCATACCACTAGTTACAAGTCCCAACCATCATTTGTGCCTAACCGTAACAGAAAGGATAGCCGAGAGTGTTTCTGGTATCACAAGCCTGGACATGTACAGAGGGATTGCAGAACAAGAATTGCAGACCTAAGAAGATTTGAAGAAGATCATAGAAGAAAGATGTCCGCATCTCGTAACAACAACAACAACAATTGAAGACAACGCCTTTACATAATGAATTCTAGAAACAACAGAGAAGAACAGATTGATAACTATAATAATAATATTAATAATAACTATAATGATAACAACGATAATAACTATAATGATCACTATACTATAAATATTATCGGTTTATGTTAATGGTTAACATTATAACATCAATCAGATTATTCCAGCCAATCATATTCATTAAAAATATGAGTCAGAATTAGAGGAATTGAGTGAAAGGTCCAAACTACATAATATTTCACTCTTTTTGGTATTGGATGATAGATGTAGTTATTCTACATATTTTTATGCTTGGGAGTGCTGTCTTAATTTTAAAATTGACAGTGCTATGGACATTCTTATTTCGATTATTCTTAACTATTTTTTTAGCAGGATTTAATTATCGAGTGTCCGTTAATGATTTATGCCCTGAAGTTAATTTTCGGGGATTGAAAACGGGATAATTTATTTTGAATAGGACCCACCTCTTTTTATTTTTATCTTTATTCCTTTCACCATATAAAATAGACAAAACAATGTCATGTCATTACACTTAATATACACACATTACAATACATGAACACAGCATGAAGACATACACAATGTAGACAGTAGACAGTAGACAGTAGACTGTAGATGTAATAAATATTTATTATTACAGTTGATAAAGGGGATATAGATATAGGGTAAGAATAAAAGTCAAGTAAATAAAAGAAAATGATAGAATATATGTTATTAATAAGAGAAGAAGATAGTAAAATAAAGAACAATGTTTCAACGGAAGATCTGAATTTTACCAGCATTGCTCTTTTTTTCAGTGTTGAAAATAGTGTATGGAGAGACGACATTAGGTGTTATTTTCACTTGTGTTGGAGTTCTCTGTTGTTTTTATAAGGCCAACTTGGGCTGTTATTTGTTCGATGCTGATGATTGCATAGGATGCGTTGATATTGCTGGCAAACAGCTTGACTAGTGGGATGTTGTCTTTAAAAGGGTATGTTGTATTTTGCTTGGCTAACTCGACGAGAACAAGGTGTCGGTCTATAGTGTTATGTGTGTGTGAGAAAAAGAAAACAGTTGATCCGACAAACCAATGCTGTTTCACAATATTACGATTACTATTAATGGGAATATATGAGTAGATGCAACACATAGGAGGATAACATTACTTACTTTATAGCAGGTGTGTCAAACATGATATAGTGATTGCCTCTACGGTGCTGGTTAACATAGATTCTATTGTAACTAGAAGAGAAGATGTTATTGTTTAACCAAGCACGACCAGCAATTATGATTTCAGGATTAGTTATATGTTGAGCAGTGCCAGGTAGTAATCTTTTATAATAGTTGTTTAATGCATTGGTGATTGTTAAATTGGTTATCGGTCGATCAGAGAACTGAGAAAAACTGGTTGTGGGATTGTTCAAGTTGATTATTTCTGATATGGGTGACCACAATTGGTGAGAACCAGGTACACCAGAAGGACACTCTATAAATGATGAAGTACTGTAGGGCTTGGGGTCAATATTGCACAGTACATTCTTAGAAGTTGCAATTTTCACATATTCATTTACGGCAACTTTTTCTATTAGGTTGCTTCCATTCGTTCCACTGTCAAGCTTTGATTTAATCAACTTGGAAAATCTACCAATTGTTCTTTCAATTGGCCTGGTGCTGTATGCACGCATTGGCCCAAAATTACGTATAACATAGGGAATATGATGGAGATAGTGGTTGACTGGCTTGAACACACTTTTTGAAAGCCTTCTTGCATCGATTTCTACTTTCAGGTAAGTGTGCCAATCAGCAAAACATCTATATATAATATGGAAGTTAATTAACTAGTACTAGTTTTTAATGGAATCACTTACTTCTCCATCTCCCGGATCATACTCGTATCAATACTCCACTGCAGGGCTATTCCACATCCTCTCGACAAGGCGTATAAAGCATCTTGAGCTTCTACAGTTTTTATTTCCGGACATACAAGAGTGGGGACTATGTACAGCAAGAAGTCCAACCAATCCACCATTCTGGCACCCTCTACACTTCTGAATAAGTCATCCCAGCTGCCTTGGAAGGATGTAGGGATGTATGGTCTTGATTTGGTTATTGCTTCACCAATCTTGGCCAACTTCTGCTCCGGAATAAAGAAAGGATAATCTTCTGTGATCTTCTTATTCTTGTCATCTGTGTAGAAGAAAATGCTGGATGTTCTGGTCATAGGCTTTGCATCGACTGTTATCATCTGGAAGATCAACTTGGCAACTCCTCCCAGCAAATGTAGTTCGTCGAGACCAAAAAAGAGTGGACCATTGAAGTTTGGAAGGCGGGAGAAAACAGATGGTTTGTTGATACCATGAACCTATACTATACTGTTATTAACCATGTTCAATTTAATTGATTAGTACCTACTTCATCACCAACAACAAAATCTCTAGTCTTTCTTAAGGGTGCTTTGTGGTCTAAAAGATACTTGCCACGGGAGCAGTGGTATGGAGACTCAGATCTGCCTATGCAATACCTGCACAAGTGGTGACTATTATGCCCATCGTGATGTATCAAGTCTGTCACTCCAACAATGTCTCCTGAAGCCATCACCAAATGCACTCTGGCCTTGCAAATTTCAGCGCCTCTTTTTCTTACTACTATTCCTGCAGTACCTAGTTCTATCAACTCGTCTATCAATGGTCTTAGAAAGGAATCTAAATCAGCAGGCTTTTTAGGTCCAGGTAAAATGGCTATTTGAATCATTGATGATCCTTCGGCTCTATTATATATATATTAAGTTTGAATTCTATTATCCGCATAGTGTATAGCTTACCTCTTAGATGGATCGATATTCATGATGTTGATATGGAACATGGTCAGTGTTTTTTTGCCTTTTTTTTGATTGGCAAAACCATCTACAAAGAGAGTGATGTAGACATCCATGGTGTTAGGCTCATCTACAATCCTTCCTCTGTGTCTCTTGAGAACGTTTCCATCAAAAACATCTGTCATGCCTCCCACTACAGGTACTTCTCTATTATATGGGTATCTCATCATCTCTCTTACTTCATCATTACCCAACCTAACAGAAATCTGTTGTCCAATCGACAACATCTTCATAGTTTTGGCAGGTTTACTCACACCGCCAACAGTCTTGTATCTTCCCTCACCACAGTGGGAACAGCACTCATCTTCAATTGCCGAAACATCTGCACTACCAAACAGCATGCAACCATTCTTGCATATATGGTATAAGTCGCTCTCCATGCCAGACCTCTTAATCAACAATCTCTCCAGAACATCTCCATGAAGTATCTCACCATTGTCTTTTATCAAGAGAATATGGTTAGTATCTATACCCTGCATATATCGAATTGTTTATATTTACCCATATCATTATTACTTGATTCATTCATCAGTCTAACCAACTGTCTGTGCATTTCCTGAGGTGCTGCAAATTCGGCAACAATGTTATTGAGCTGTATGCTAATCAATTCGTTTTTGGTGAATGTATTCTCATCCATGTTCTTCAAGTTGATTATCTTGGCAGTACTCAAACCAGCATCATTCGTGGTTACATTGTCAGCAGGAGAACCTTTAATAATACAATCAGTAAAAGTAGTATCAGGTTATCATATTCATACTTACTTTGAGCTAACACATCTTCCATTACAGTGTCTTCGGTCACCGATGAGATCTTTGCTACATGTTCAAGCCTTCTCAAGTGATTATAGTACTGTACATACTTGCCGAAAGTCTTACTACAAGATCCACACTCGTAAATTTTAGGATTTTCATTGTTAAGTCTGGTTCTCTTGGTATTGGATTGAGTGGACATGTTTAGTTTATAGAAGTGTATAGAGGTAAGTCAATTTGATTGAATCAGAAACTATTTATATGCAATCTGTTTGGTCATGAAATGCTTGTTATTTTTCATTTCTTCTTTGGGGTGTTATTGTTATGAGAGATAGAATATAGATCATCACAACATTACAAAATCACACAACTCTTTTCTTTTATTTATCAAATACATTGGAAACATATACAAAATGAACTCCCAAAACGATATGACCGAAATCAAGACAATGTTTGTTGAAATTGACAACAAGGTAGATGCTATGAAGAGTCATTTGGAAACAAGGTTTCCTGTTCGAACTACTTCTCCAAGAATAACTCGTGGTAATCACCATATTCTAATCTCTATACATAAGCAAGTATTATCATATATACTTATCACATATATATTATAGGCAGACTCACCCTTGAAGAGTTTGAGGATATGGTAGAAAGGTACAATGCTGATAATGAATTGGCAGGGTTGAGAAATGTACCTAGGGTAAATGCAGAGCTGAGGAGTACATATAAGCCTACCAACAAAAACAACAAGACTCCTCCAATGCATTTGCGCATATATGCTGCTATTGGCCACAGCAGAAGCCTCTTGAAGGAGGAACCACTAGGTGATGAGGATCTGGAGGAACATCTGAAGATACTTAGATCTTTAGCAAGAGATGTCAAAAGCATAATGAGTGTAGATGGATTTGTGTCGGGAAAGAAGTGGCACGAAATGGACAGCAGGTTCCAGATGTACTATGCCTTACAGTTGGAAGCACTGGCTGCAGAGAAGTCAGTGCGAATTGATCTCTGTAAGGACCAGTGGATAGCCAGGAATCTGTTGTCCAAGGCCATTGTCGCACCAATTGACAATAAGAAGAGGAAGACTAAGAAGAGAGAAAATGTCAGAAGCCAGATGCGATCTGTAAGTTCAGGTGATTCTGAGAATTACAAGGAATACTAATAGTCATCTTTCTCATAATTAGGGTAATGTCGAGCTCTTTTCCTCCTCTGATGAAAATGATTGTTAGAAGCAGGTGAGAATGACCAACAATCACCCTAATTAGGCAAATGTTTTTGTATCAGGCTGATATGGTGGAATTTCTCACACTATCTTTTCCTTTTTAATAAATACGTAATCTCTTCCTCCTACTCTTTTATCTTCTTTTCATAACATTCAATAACAAACATTCTAATCAAGCGACATGCCGTTGCAACCTCCCGCTTCTTACATGGAATATTATTTGGTGAGTTTCTTATAGATATTGATGATGATAGTTACTGACTCGCTTATCTATCTTTTAGATCTTTTTTATCTTATATTTAGAGCTCTTTCAAGGGTATACACAGATACCGTATTATTGAGAAATGCTCTTTAACATCTATTCCCATGTAAGTTTTTCATTGTCTCTACTTATACTGTGAATAAACTTATTTAACTAGGACGACTCTCGTTCTCACACATGAATCTACTCTCATGTAAGTTATTTATTATGTATCAAACACTTATGGCAATAAATAACCTCATTTACTATAGAAATAATCCTCTTTCTCATAAGAATCAACCCACATGTAAGTACAATAATGTGTATCTCTTATAGTGATAACTAACACTGATATTGCTTATAGATTTCCATTCTATCAGAGTGATAGAAACAAGAATTGTACTTGTTGTTGGTTATTGAAGGAAATCTCATGTAAGTACTTATTTATAGTAGAAATTGAAATACATGTATATTTTAGCTGAAGAAGAAGCCTCACAATTTACATTATGTTGAATATATTGTGTCTATTTTTATTATAATAAAAACAATTTAAGCCACATATTTTAATACGTCTTTTGATGTTAATTGATGTTAATTTGATGTTAATCTGATGTTAATCTGATGTTAATCATTATAAGAGACAATGATAGGTCAATATAAGCCTATTAACACTTCCCATAATCCTTAACGGTAATAGTGTCACTAAGAAATTGTATGGTTTTCATACAACGATTATCGATTGATGTTAACATCGGCACTCAATAGTTACTGTAATATCGTCAACAGTTATCAGGAAAATGTTAATTCTGTAGCAGTAGAATTACCCAAGGAAGGTCAATGGTTAATGTAATTGAGGGTAACTCAATGATAAAATTATCGTTATAACAGTAACACTTAAGTTAAGTACAGCGGAATTATGTTAATTTTTCCTAGTAAAAATTAACTTTATTTCGTTAACCATTGTTCGCAATACAGTAATTATTATAGTATAGTGGATAACAACGATAATAACTATAATGATAACAACGATAATAAAGATACTGATTTAGCCTCTAAGGAGGATTATTATTTGAAGGTCCTTATAGATTCTGTACCCACTGCTGATGATGACTCTTTAAAAGATAGTCTGGATTATGTTCTTAATATTGATAGACAGCTCCTAATTAATGCCTCTAATAATCACAAGCGATTACCTATCTACAACATAATGATCAACGGACATACTTTCTCGGCTCTGATCGACAGTGGTGCAAGTGCTAACTATATCCACCCTCGCATTCTCCCATTTGTAAATACAGTAGAAAACGTGACCAATCAATCTGTGGAAACTGCTAACGGTGAAAAGACAACTATCAAGAAGAAAGTTACATTTGACTTCCAACTGGACAAGAACCATAGTGACACTCTCAAAGGGTTCGTATTTCCATCCAAGTTTGACGTTATCTTAGGTCGTGAATGGTTAGTCAAGGCTAAACCTGTCCCCGACTGGTTTGAAGATAGTTGGACTATTAAACAATGCTCTTTGGTGATCAAGATCTTTCCTGTGAATAGTAATGGTGATCTCGGTGGTGAAGAAGCAAATTACTTAATGTCTGCTAAACAATTGGTGAATGAACTACACAAAGATGTTATAGAAGAATGTCATATTGTACATCTATTGAATAATGGTGAACTTGTAGAAGACAACAGTGATGTGGAATTGGTGAATAAGCTAAAGAAGGAATTTCCTGGCGTGTTCAAAAATGAAATAAATGAGATGCCCCCTGATCGAAATGTCGAACATGTGATCAACACTGGTGATACCGCTCCCGTGACTCGTGCTCCGTACAAGATGAGCCCTATGGAACTGGATGAACTAAAGAAGCAACTGGAAGAACTACTCAAGAAAGGACATATTATACCTAGCACTTCCCCATGGGGTAGTCCAGTATTGTTTGTAAGGAAGAAGAATGGAAGTATGCGTATGTGTGTGGACTACAGAGCGTTGAATAAATTAACTATCCGAAATAAGTACCCTCTGCCCAGAATAGATGAATGTTTGGAACGATTGAATGGTGCTACTTATTTTACTAGCTTAGATCTCACCTCTGGTTATCATCAAGCTCGAATCAAGGAAGAAGATATTGAGAAAGCTGCGTTTAATACTAGATATGGTCAATACGTATTCCGTGTGCTGCCTTTTGGTTTGTGCAATGCTCCCCCAACTTTCCAGAAAATGATGAATGATGTACTTTCCGATTGTCTTGATAAGTTAGTGCTGGTGTACCTCGATGATATTCTTATCTATAGTAATTCTGCTGCCAACCATGAAAAACATGTCAAGTATGTTTTGAAGAAGTTACAAGATGCTCAATTGGTAATCAATCAGAAGAAGTGTTCATTCTATCAAAGAGAAGTATCATTCCTGGGATACAAGATTTCTGGTGCTGGTGTGGAACCCTCTGCTGACAAGGTCAAGGTTATTCAAGATTGGAAGACTTCTACCAATGTGCAAGAAGTTCGACAGTTTATTGGATTAGCCCAGTATTATAGAAGATTTATACCTAACTTTGCCTCTATCGCTGCCCCTATAACAGATCTAACTCGTGGAACTGGTCCTAAGAAGAGATCAATTATTTGGACTGATCACTGTGAAGAAAGTTTTAAGATATTGAAAGAAAGACTAAGTTCATCGCCTGTGTTACTCACTCCTGATATGTCGAAGCCTTTCCTTATTGAAACAGACGCATCTGACTATGGTATTGGCTGTGTTCTATCTCAACAAGATACTAACGATAATTGGGGACCTACTGCTTTCGAATCAAAGAAGTTATCAAAAGCCGAACAATCATACCCTGCACAAGAAAGGGAACTACTCGGTATATTACATGCATTGCGTACCTGGAGATGCCTGATAGATGGAAACAAGTACATTGTTTACACAGATCATTTGCCGCTGAAGTACTTCAGATCACAAGTAAAACCTACGCCAAGATTAGTTAGGTGGATATCTGAATTAGAATTATACGACCCTGATATACAATATAAGCCTGGTAAAGACAATGATGTTGCCGACGTATTATCTCGTATTGGTGGTCCTCAAGATGCTCCCTCTTCTGAAACAATGGAACCTCAGTATCTATATTCGACTGTGCACCACAAGACTAAAAATGCTCCGATCAAGAAGTATGTGGAAGATGAAGACACTATGCATAATTGGCCCAGTTTGTATAGGCAACCCGAAGATAAATGGCCGGTTACTATTGCTGACAGGTTAAAGAAGGAAATGAAGAATTTCGAAGTAGTTGATTCCAAGATATTCAGATTGGTGAAGATTGGTGATGCAGTTCAGATCCATTTGTTGCTTTTAGTCGACGAGCCGACTTGGTCGATGACTTCCATAACGGATTTGGACATACAGATGCAAGCACGGTATACAGCTTAATGAAGACTCGTTGGTGGTGGCCTGCAATGAAAGAAGATATCTCTGATTGGTTGAAGCTGTGCTCTCATTGTCAACTGGGTTCTCGTACCGAAAAGAATGTTCATCTTGCTCCGATGAAGCCCCTTGAAGTGCCTGCTCCCTTTTCAAAATGGCATCTAGACTTTATTGGTGAGCTCCCTTTAACTATGAATGGAAATCGTTGGATCTTGGTTGCTGTTGATTATGCCACTAATTGGCCTATTGTTCGTGCTTTTCCTAATGCCACTGGTGTAAACATTGTGAAGTTTATTTATGACACTATGAAAGATTTGGACGACTAATAACGGACAGAACGACTGATTTAGGCGGAATAGTCCGACTTTTCAGGACGTATACGAATCTAACGATTTAACGGACGGGATGTTATCAGTCGTAATACTTCGGACCGGCCATTTTTAATCACGTGACATTAACTCGGACGAAAGATTCATATATACAGTCTCTATTGGATACATGCTCATCATATCCACAGTTACTGCTGGACAGATACATATCATAAATCGTCATATAGACGTTGTTATTTTGGTTATTATTGTATGTAATGGATATCAAATGTATTTTATTATGAATAGAATAAACTATTGCACTGAAGAAAGCTATTGTAATAAATATAAAACTGGTTATTCCATCTATGGAATCACCATAGAGTATAAGAAGCATTGTGACCATTGTATGTTGAGAGAGATAGAGATAGATGGGGAGAAAAAGCACTGTATGTTTTATCAGATAGAGATGGCAGGCAGTGTACATTGTGACAGAGAGAAATAAAGGTATTCATTAAGCTGTATTGATTATACTATATGATAAAGAAGTTGTATTAGTAAACAGCATATATAGACAACACGGCATCTACTTACATCTAATCTTTTTAGTTATAGCTACCCACCTAATAGAGAAAACACATTTAGCATGCTGTATACCAGACAACATATAAAATTCATACCACAAACAAGAAAGCATCATATACAGTAGTTACTGGGTTACATAGCATAGAACTAAAGATGGAAATAGTATGAGTAATTGTATCGTCTGTATTTTATTTCATGTACTTACATATGTTATTCATACTGAAGATAGGACACCTATCAGCAAAGGGAAGTTAATTTCATGTATTTTTATGACATGGAGTAAGTTACATACCATACATGAGATATCCATTTGATGATAAAGGTAGAGGAATGTTGCTAGGCTGTTAATGGATGCACTATCAATAGATAAGAGTGTAAGTATTGAGTTCATTATATGTTGTATCTGTTACTTACAACTTCTTGATTTAAAGTAAGATATCTAATAAGAGAAAGTCAGTCTACTCCACAACATGGTCATCATACAATCATAAGTACCAGAGCAACACCTATCCATACATCATAGGAGACAACACAAGGTACTTTATCGTGGAGAGTATCAATACCAGATAATAGAACTAGGAGTATGATAATAAAGAATTACTCTTGGGTATATTACGTATACACTTTGACCAAGAACACCATAAAACAAGCAACATAGAGAGCAGAATACAGACAACCCATAAACCAAAACTGAGTAACAGATATACCAGAATATAAGCATTATAAATAATCAAAAAGAGCATTCCAGATAGATAGCCAATGAAGAGAATACACTAGTAGAAGAATAGAGGATACATCACAAAGAGAGATAAGGAAAGGCAAAATATAAATATTCAGAGAGACACCCGAAGGAATGAGAGTAACAGTCAGAAAGAGTATATACTGATCTTGGTAGATATAAGTAGAGCTCCTTGTTTGACTACATAGAAGAGTCTCTATTTATACTATGTGTTGGTACATTTTATCGTAATATTGATTGAGAGGATTTGTTACCTATATTTCTGTCATGTCGAAGATGAAGGTCATTACCTTCATTCCATCTACTACATAGGCACCTTAATTAAAGTCTTTATTATGTTCAAGAATAGTCATTATTAGATATACGAAAGAAAGAGAAGACGGAAAGAAAAGAATAAAAAAGAACTTTGCCAGGGTGGTATTATTATACTCCGTCCCAAAAGCATCTATTTGTATATTGTAGAATATCGTATTACCCACTTGAAGGCAATCAATCAAGATAAAGATAGTGTTGTGGATACTTAAGATAATAGCTCATATAATGATGATGATATAGCACATTGGAAGAGCACAGCTTAAGATCAACCCATTATTCCCATAAGTTCAATTGAATTACTTTATTGAATATTGAATAGTATAGTCTATTGTACATACTATCTATCTGTTGAGCAATGTAGACTTACTTACCTGACATCACATATAAGAATCATTCTCATTGGTCGAAGCATCCACTGCTCTTCCTGCTAGATGAGATTTACTGATGGCTGAGATGGAGATAGATCTCCGAAGAAGACCTACTGTCATTGGATGATTACTTCCCCCACATTGTTGTATTACTGATATAGAAATAGATCTGAGATAAGCTCACAGGAAGATAGAGATGAAGCTGTCAGATACATCACTAGTAGATATTATTGGATAACTTGCCATGTACTCATATCATGAGTCGATTGTTGATCACTTACTTTTACCCGTCCATATTTTAGTATAAATACCCTTACCCATTAGACATTAGAATCGTTATCTTATTTTTCTGATAATAAAGGATATACAAAGTTCTAACAGTATTCCTTTAGTATTACGTTCTTATTAGTTGTTAAAACATTTTTTACTGTTAACTACTTACCTTGAATTCTAAATGTCTACAAACGATTATTCTCCTGCTGCGTTAGAAGAAGGTTCTGGATGCCTGTCCCCGAGCTCTTGTGCATCCCTACCTGGAACAGATGACTTAGACTTCCTGGTTGGTTCACCTCTCTCATTGGGCTCTCAACAGAGCATGACTGAAGAGCAGTTACTAGAAGAAACTGTAAAGGAGCTGAAGATTCAGATTGGGATGTACCTACATCAATATGTTGAAGCATTGAAAGGCAAGAATCATGTCAAGACTGATGAGGCTCTACGTGAAATGAGTAGGGTGAAAAAGGAGTTAGCTGCTCTAACTAAGCTGGGTGATGTGTTTGCTTGCCCTGATAGTGCTGAGAAGAAGAAGCCAAGTATATCGAGAGCTACTGGTTTGTCTTTGTCGCACCGAGACCTCCCCAAGTTTCAACTTATTTCAAGTACTGTCCTGCCATTTCCTGGAGAATCTGCTTATGAATCTGTAGAACATTTCTTACAAACATTCGAGAACATAATCCAAGGATCCATGTATCGTGACGTAGAAGCTGTATGGAGACATCTCTTTCCTCTGTGCCTGCCCTTCAGTGATAATGCTTGGGTTAAGACTGAACTAAAAGAATGCAACAACTGGTCGGAGGCAAGAGAAGCATTCGTGGAGAGACACGGTTCTAGCATGGAGGCAAGTTACTATAATGACCTGGTGTTCACAATGACGATGGGCAGTCAAGAATCGATTGGTGCATATTCAAAGAAGTTCCTACAAGCTGTCTATAATGCTGGCCTTTCTAAAGATGATCCTCGTGTCGCAGATAGGTTCATCTCCTCGTTAACCTTGCAGGTTCAAACTGTTGTTCGTCTTGCTGTTGCTCGAACTGGAAAAGACAAGAAGACTAAAGATAAAAACTGGACGGTGGAATACATCTCGCAGGTTGGTCGTGATATCTTGGGTGACGATAGTCGAAATTATGGTGAAGCCATGTCAATGTTTCCTATGGTACGAAGAAGTGAGTCTAGAAGAACTGTTAATTCTACTCAAATGGTGCATGCTGCTAGTGGTCCTGCCAAGGTGTCATCGGGGCAACGATTCCGATTTAACAATAAAGTAATAAGCAAAGGGTACCACTGTGTCCATCATGGGAGGAACAACACTCATGACACTAAGGATTGCTATACCATGAAGAAGAAAGCCGAGAAAATGCAAGACAAAGCAAATAAAGTTTGCTTCAAGTGTAAAACTCCTTGGATGCCGGGTCATGCTTGTGGCAAGATTACGAAGAATGTATTTGCTGTTGCAAATCATGTGAAGAACAACCAACCAGTGCCAAGACCATTAGCTGAAGACATGGAAGTGGCCACCGCTGAAGTCAGTAAAATGATGGAAGGGCTGAGCTATGATTGTAAGTACCCAAACCAGAACAGTAGTAGAATTAAAGCTAGTGATGCATTTAATTTACTAACTCCAATAATTATAGAGAACCAAAAACTGATCGGGCTAGTTGACACCGGGAGTGATACCACCTTGATGAATAAGGATGTGTTATTTAAAAAATTGAATATAAATAAATTAAATGTTGTAAATGGTTCCTATGAATTTCTGGCTATGAATAGTAAAGTGTCTTGTGTTGGTAGAACTGATCCATTGCGGTTTAAATATGCAAATGGTATCTCATTCACTCATCCAGTTGAAGTGATAGAGTTCAATAATAGTTTCAAGTTTGATATCCTCTTGGGAAAAGATATTTTACCCAAGATGAATATTGCAGTCACAGGAGTAGCATATAAGTGGGATTGCACTGTCGATCACTCTGATAGTGTTACAAATGATGAGGCGATATTTGAGAATATAAACATTGATCATGAAAACAAAGTAGAACCTGATAAGTCGCCAGCTGGTACAGAAGATCAAAGAGCAGATTTCTTTAAATTAATCAAGGTATCACTTGAGAAGAATCAGGACATTCCAGTGGCATCGTCGTGCCCCATGCCTGAATCAATTATTCACTTGCCCACTAAGGAAGGTGCCACGGCATATAGACGGCAATATCCCATTCCACATGCATTGAGGCCAGTATTAGATAAACAGATTACCGAGTGGTTAGAAACAGGTACAATTATCAAATCCAGACTGAACACTTCGTTTAATAGTCCCCTGCTGCTTGTACCTAAAAGGAACAAGGAAGGTGTGATTGTTAGTCATCGAGTTTGTTTAGATGTGAGATTGTTGAATAAGATCCTACCCCCAACTTTCAATTATCCGGTTCCACTGATTAGAGACATATTTGACAATTTGGCTGGTAAAAAGGTGTTTACTACCCTTGACTTATCGAATGCCTATCACAGGTTTAAGGTTGCACCTGAGGATGTTCATAAATTGACATTCACTCACAATAATGCCCAGTATTCCTTTATCAAAGGATGCTTTGGCGTAAAAATGTTGACGTCCCAATTCCAGAAATGCCTTGCAATCCTCTTTGACGGTATACCTTGTGTACAGAACTTCGTTGATGATTGTATAGTCGCTAGTGAGAATATTGAGGATCATG
>JAIXMH010000194.1:0-21763 GCA_025528865.1 Pilobolus umbonatus
TTTTTTTTATTCTTTTCTTTTCCATCTTCTCTTTCTTTCCTTTATCTATAATGACTATTCATGAATATAATAAAATACTGTAATAAAGGCATCTGTGCAGTAGGTGGAAAGAAGGTAATGACCTTCATCTTCCACATGACAGAAATGTAGGTAACAAATAGTCTGAATAAGTACTATTATAAAATGTACTCATAAATAGTATAGATAGAGACTATAATATGTAGTCAAAGAAGGTACACTACTTCTATCTACCAATATCAATATATACTCTTTCTGACTGTTACTATCATTCCCTCTGGTGTCTCTCTGAATACTCATAGTTTGGCTTTCCTTATCTCTCTTTATGATGTATCCTTTATTCTTCTACTAGTGTATTCTTTTTATTGGTTATCTATCTGGGAGTGCTCTTTTTGATTATCCATGATGCTTTATCTTCTGGTACGGCTGTTACTCAGTTTGGTCTAAGGGTTGTCTGTATTCAGCTATCTATGTTGCTTGTCTTATGGTGTTTTGGTCAAAGTGTATACGTAATATACCCAAGAGTAATCACTTATTATCATACTCATATTTCTATTATTTATCAGTGATACTCTCTACGATAAAGTACCTTGTGTTGTCTTATATGATGTATGACTAGATGTTGCTGTATATTCAGTCTGGTACTTATTATTGTATGATGCCCATGTTGTGTAGTAAACTGAATTTCTCTTATTAGATATCTTACTTGTATCAAGAAGTTGTAAGTAACTGATACAACATATAACGAAATCAATACTTATACTCCTATCCATTGATAGTGCTTCCATTAACAGCCCAGCAACAGTACCTCTACCTCTATCATCTACTGAATATCTTGTGTATGGTATGTCCTTTACTCTATGTCATAACAATACATGACATTAACTTTCCCTTGCTAATAGGTGCTCTATCTTCTGTTATGTATTACATATGTAAGTACTCGAAATAACATAAAACAATACAATTACTCATACTATTTCTATCTTTAGTTCTATGCTATCTAACCCAACTAATTACTGTATGTGATACTTTCTTGTATGTGGTATGTATTCTATATGGTATCTGGTATACAGAATACTAATTGGGTTCTTTTTATTAGGTGGAGAACAATAACTAAAAGAAGTAGATGTAAGTAGCTGCCGTGTTGGCTGTATATGCTGTTTACTGACACAACTTTTTTATCATATAGTATAATCAATACAGCTTAATGAATACCATTATTTTTTTCTGTCACAACGTACACTGCTTACCATCTTTATCCCATCCAACATACAATGCTTACTCTCTCGATCTATCTCAACGTACAATGTTTACAATGCTTTTCTACTTCATGGTGAATCAACAAATGGACCAACCAGCCCTCCCGATCAATACTTATAGCTTAGTTCAATACAATTCTTTATTCTAGTCATAATAAAATACATGTAATATGCATTGCATTCAATTATAACCATAATAATATCGTCTATCCTATAATATATCTAATAAATCCATCCAACAGTAACCGTATGTATGATATGAATGTATTCAATGGTAAATCTATACATGAATCTTCTGTCCGGATAAAAGTCACGTGATTTAAAATGGCCGAGCCGAAGTATTACCAACGGATGTTGGTACAGTCCATTAAATCGTATAGATTTTTTTTGGTTCTAGCTGTCGGAATATTACCAACCTGAGATATGCAATGGCCAAGTTTGGTAGGTCCAAATCTTTCATAGTGATTACCTCTTATAACTAGTGTTATCTACTTCAACTGTCTCTCTCCTCGCCAATGGAACAACTGAACTATGTGCTCATTCCACCTCATCGACCTCTACATTACTAAACACACTATCAGTACTCGTGATTATTATAGCTGGTGTGTATTTTTATTACTTTTCATAGCCTTCTACTATTGTGTGTTGAACTACTGTTGGTCTGATGTCTGCTCATTCCACTTCTACATTCCCATCTCTAACATTATAAAAGAGTATTATTATCTTTTGTTGTTACTCTCTTATTTTCAGTGCTGTTTACCTTAATGTATAGTGAGAAAGAGATGAAAAAGGGGGAACTCGAAAATAAATGAAAATATTTTCAACTTTATCTCCAAAATACTGGTAAATTCATAGCCAATTAAATTGATTATTGCAATTTGAGGTAGCACATTATATTTTCTCTTTCTCTTTTTTTCAATGATTAGATAAAATGCAAAAAGTTAAACGACTACAATGGGCACTATACATCCAGTTTCTTCACTTTCAACTACTTCATACCCATTATAAGAACCATTGTTATAGTCTGTCTCATTTCAAGCATCCAAATCGTATATATGTGTATTGACTTGGCTATTTGTATTTCATCTTATCATGAGCAGTCGGATATGATTGGTTGATCAATTATAAAAAGAGTCAAAAACTCTATAAGTTGTGTTTTTCTCAGAGTAATCTTTCATAGTGATCAAATTCAATTTTTACAAAATAATTGGCAAAAAAAACCTTGAAATGAATCAAGGAACAAAAATCTAAGGTTTAATAAATTTTTAGTTTTTTTAAATCGTTTGTATATCATATAGGCATACTTAATACATATTATAGGTTACATCGTCTGGCTAAAGATACTTCCATTTTGTTTTTGTTAGTCATTTATATATAAACATATAACCTTTTGGATAAAAACCAGATGTTTATACAACTTTACAATATAAGGCACAGCGCTATACCTTTATTGTATAAAGATTCTTTTTTTAGTATTTTTTTATTTTTCTTAAATCTTTATAAATGTGCTTCTAAAAGTAAACTTCAATAATAAGTGGCCTATATTATTTATTTATAATTGGTAAGGACTCGTTAAATATGTTGAATATTTTACTATAACCTATCTCCTTATTAATTCCAATTTATAAATAAATAATATCTTATTTATTCATTCAAATAACTTAGCACGAGTCAACAATATACTAAAGACTTAAAAAGTAATTGTCTCTTTCCCGGTTTTATTTATTATTTAAGCAAAATTCAATTTTTTTTAAAAAGTATGCATGATTAATAAATAAAATTCGATCAATAAAAATTGACATTTTCAGTAGTGGCTGATTAGTCCCCTATGTCTCTGGCATTCAATACATGAACTGACCACGTTCTTTGCTTCTTCATACAAGTTGGTCCAATGCAATCCTTGACTGTGTATTTCACGTACAATTGCTTGTGATCCATAATGCCCATATTGATGCGCTTCCCTCAATATATTATCACGATCCTCCTCAGGTGGGGCCATGTACTCGGTAAGATCATCTTTATTGGCAATTAATTTCGTAGCAAGAACATTAACGACTCTATCATTACTATATTTCTTTTTCTTGATAACAACTCCTTTATTCTTTTGGTTGATCTTTCTAGAAGTTGGCATGCCTCTATCCTCCACCAGTTTGTGCTCATCCTCTCTGGGTGGGTACAAACGGCTCAAAATATCAGGCAACTTATTCAGTATACCGGGGATGTGGACAACCTCAAAGTCAAAGTCAAGTATAGTTTCCATCCATCCAATCATCATTGGATTGGCAACCTTCTGAGTATGTAAGTACACAAGAGCCTTGTGATCTGTGTACACCACAAAATGGCGACCCCACAAAAACTTCCTGAACTTCAAAAGTGCTAATACAATAGCATATAGCTCTCTCTTGGTTGTACTCCAACGTCTTTGAGAAGGAGACAGAGAAGATGATACAAAGCTCACATACTTATGACGATCATGTTCATCTTTCTGATACAGCACAGCTGCAACACCATATAACGAGGCATCAGTTGCTACAAAGAATGCCTTACTCAAATCAGGGTAATGTAAGATAAGATCTGATTGCAGTATTTTCTTCAAGGCTTCGAAGCTTCTTGTCTGCTCATCAGTCCACAACTCCTCAACATTGGTGGCATGGCTCAGACGAGTTATTGGCTCAGCTACTCGGGATATCAAGGGTATATATTCTCTAAAGTAGTTGATCAATCCCATGAATTGTTGGATATGCTTACAACTCTTATTTGGAATGGGCCATCTCTTAACGTTGGTCAACTTGTTACGATCTACTTTAGTGCCTGTTGTGTTCACGACAAAGCCTAAGAGTCTCACAGAATGCTGAAACCATACGCATTTTTCAGGATTGACGATTAAATTCACGGATGTCAACTTATCAATTACTAATTGTACATCTCGAGCATGATCCTCAATATTCTCACTAGCCACTATACAATCATCAACGAAGTTCTGTACACAAGGTATACCGTCAAAGAGAATTGCAAGGCATTTCTGGAATTGGGACGTCAACATTTTTACGCCAAAGCATCCTTTGATAAAGGAATACTGGGCATTATTGTGAGTGAATGTCAATTTATGAACATCCTCAGGTGCAACCTTAAACCTGTGATAGGCATTCGATAAGTCAAGGGTAGTAAACACCCTTTTACCAGCCAAATTGTCAAATATGTCTCTAATCAGTGGAACCGGATAATTGAAAGTTGGGGGTAGGATCTTATTCAACAATCTCACATCTAAACAAACTCGATGACTAACAATCACACCTTCCTTGTTCCTTTTAGGTACAAGCAGCAGGGGACTATTAAACGAAGTGTTCAGTCTGGATTTGATAATTGTACCTGTTTCTAACCACTCGGTAATCTGTTTATCTAATACTGGCCTCAATGCATGTGGAATGGGATATTGCCGTCTATATGCCGTGGCACCTTCCTTAGTGGGCAAGTGAATAATTGATTCAGGCATGGGGCACGACGATGCCACTGGAATGCCCTGATTCTTCTCAAGTGATACCTTGATTAATTTAAAGAAATCTGCTCTTTGCTCTTCTGTACCAGCTGGCGACTTATCAGGTTCTACTTTGTTTTCATGATCAATGTTTATATTCTCAAATATCGCCTCATCATTTGTAACACTATCAGAGTGATCGACAGTGCAATCCCACTTATATGCTACTCCTGTGACTGCAATATTCATCTTGGGTAAAATATCTTTTCCCAAGAGGATATCAAACTTGAAACTATTATTGAACTCTATCACTTCAACTGGATGAGTGAATGAGATACCATTTGCATATTTAAACCGCAATGGATCAATTTTACCAACACAAGACACTTTACTATTCATAGCCAGAAATTCATAGGAACCATTTACAACATTTAATTTATTTATATTCAATTTTTTAAATAACACATCCTTATTCATCAAGGTGGTATCACTCCCGGTGTCAACTAGCCCGATCAGTTTTTGGTTCTCTATAATTATTGGAGTTAGTAAATTAAATGCATCACTAGCTTTAATTCTACTACTGTTCTGGTTTGGGTACTTACAATCATAGCTCAGCCCTTCCATCATTTTACTGACTTCAGCGGTGGCCACTTCCATGTCTTCAGCTAATGGTCTTGGCACTGGTTGGTTGTTCTTCACATGATTTGCAACAGCAAATACATTCTTCGTAATCTTGCCACAAGCATGACCCGGCACCCAAGGAGTTTTACACTTGAAGCAAACTTTATTGGCTTTATCCTGCATCTTCTCGGCTTTCTTCTTCATGGTATAACAATCCTTAGTGTCATGAGTGTTGTTCCTCCCATGATGGACACAGTGGTACCCTTTGCTTATTACTTTATTGTTAAATCGGAATCGTTGCCCCGATGACACCTTGGCAGGACCACTAGCAGCATGCACCATTTGAGTAGAATTAACAGTTCTTCTAGACTCACTTCTTCGTACCATAGGAAACATTGACATGGCTTCACCATAATTTCGACTATCGTCACCCAAGATATCACGACCAACCTGCGAGATGTATTCCACCGTCCAGTTTTTATCTTTAGTCTTCTTGTCTTTTCCAGTTCGAGCAACAGCAAGACGAACAACAGTTTGAACCTGCAAGGTTAACGAGGAGATGAACCTATCTGCGACACGAGGATCATCTTTAGAAAGGCCAGCATTATAGACAGCTTGTAGGAACTTCTTTGAATATGCACCAATCGATTCTTGACTGCCCATCGTCATTGTGAACACCAGGTCATTATAGTAACTTGCCTCCATGCTAGAACCGTGTCTCTCCACGAATGCTTCTCTTGCCTCCGACCAGTTGTTGCATTCTTTTAGTTCAGTCTTAACCCAAGCATTATCACTGAAGGGCAGGCACAGAGGAAAGAGATGTCTCCATACAGCTTCTACGTCACGATACATGGATCCTTGGATTATGTTCTCGAATGTTTGTAAGAAATGTTCTACAGATTCATAAGCAGATTCTCCAGGAAATGGCAGGACAGTACTTGAAATAAGTTGAAACTTGGGGAGGTCTCGGTGAGACAAAGACAAACCAGTAGCTCTCGATATACTTGGCTTCTTCTTCTCAGCACTATCAGGGCAAGCAAACACATCACCCAGCTTAGTTAGAGCAGCTAACTCCTTTTTCACCCTACTCATTTCACGTAGAGCCTCATCAGTCTTGACATGATTCTTGCCTTTCAATGCTTCAACATATTGATGTAGGTACATCCAAATCTGAATCTTCAGCTCCTTTACAGTTTCTTCTAGTAACTGCTCTTCAGTAATGCTCTGTTGAGAGCCCAATGAGAGAGGTGAACCAACCAGGAAGTCTAAGTCATCTGTTCCAGGTAGGGATGCACAAGAGCTCGGGGACAGGCATCCAGAACCTTCTTCTAACGCAGCAGGAGAATAATCGTTTGTAGACATTTAGAATTCAAGGTAAGTAGTTAACAGTAAAAAATGTTTTAACAACGAATCAAAATGTAATACTAAGGAATACTGTTAGAACTTTGTATATCCTTTATTCTCCGAAAATAAGATAACGATTCTAATGTCTAATGGGTAAGGGTATTTATACTAAAATATGGACGGGTAAAAGTAAGTGATCAACAATCGACTCATGATATGAGTACATGGCAAGTTATCCAATAATATCTACTAGTGATGTATCTGACAGCTTCATCTCTATCTTCCTGTGAGCTTATCTCAGATCTATTTCTATATTAGTAATACAACAATGTGGGGGAAGTAATCATCCAATGACAGTAGGTCTTCTTCGGAGATCTATCTCCATCTCAGCCATCAGTAAATCTCATCTAGCAGGAAGAGCAGTGGATGCTTTGACCAATGAGAATGATTCTTATATGTGATGTCAGGTAAGTAAGTCTACATTGCTCAACAGATAGATAGTATGTACAATAGACTATACTATTCAATATTCAATAAAGTAATTCAATTGAACTTATGGGAATAATGGGTTGATCTTAAGCTGTGCTCTTCCAATGTGCTATATCATCATCATTATATGAGCTATTATCTTAAGTATCCACAACAATCAGAAAATAAGATCACGATTCTAATGTCTAATGGGTAAGGGTATTTATACTAAAATATGAACGGGTAAAAGTAAGTGATCAACAATCGATTCATGATATGAGTACATGGCAAGTTATCCAATAATATCTACTAGTGATGTATCTGACAGCTTCATCTCTATCTTCCTGTGAGCTTATCTCAGATCTATTTCTATATTAATAATACAACAATGTGGGGGAAGTAATCATCCAATGACAGTAGGTCTTCTTCGGAGATCTATCTCCATCTCAGCCATCAGTAAATCTCATCTAGCAGGAAGAGCAGTGGATGCTTCGACCAATGAGAATGATTCTTATATGTGATGTCAAGTAAGTAAGTCTACATTGCTCAACAGATAGATAGCCACTAAGGCGGACTACTTGGAACATATGTCCAGTTATTGGAACGGTTGGTCCGAGTAAATAAGCTGGAGGCACTCTGACATCCCGGTCCAAAATCTCGACATTTGCCAGGACGGAGTATGGGAAATGCCACTACTAGGTGCTAGATCTGTATCACTTCTTGCACATCTAAAGTCTATGACTACACAATAATCAACCAATCTTTTAATCATCTATCATTAGGAAAAAGCATTCATATTACAGGGTATTATTTGTATTATTGAGCCAATAATCAATATTATTTTATTTATAGAATAGTATTTACAAAAGAGATATATGATACAAATACTAAATGTAAAAAAAGAACATCAAGCATAGAATCATACTATAAAATATAATCTTCAACCGGAATAGTATTGATTGTCTGTTAGTAAGAGTATCCCAGAAAAAAGCATATTAAGGTTATCTACAAGACCTAAAGGGTAGCAGTTAATAAAAATACACTGTATTTCAATTTCATCACTTACAGGCACACAATCATTTATACCATGGGAAGTAGTTTCAGTTAGATTTAGAGCATATCTATAACAGTAATAGTATTAGAGAGAGTAAATAGTGTTTATGTATTATTCGACTTACATGAACATAATGTTAGGTGGGAAAAAACTAGTGAGGATAAGCAGATATCGTTTTGAGTAAAGAGTATATTAATAGATATAAAAGCAATTACCTCTTGTCAGTGAGGATAATTAGCACTAAGACTAGAAGCTTGTATGCTTAAGACGATGACTATGACGAAAGAGTGAACTATTAGTAATTATCAAAGATTATCTCAATTCATATATACATTACCAAGGAAAAGAGCACAAAATTTACATGGGTACCACAACTATTAATCAAAACCAGAAGCAAGACCGTACATATCATATTAAACGTCAGTATCATCTGTGAAGATATATTTGGATAGAATGTACTATCCACCTCATCATTAGAATACCCTAATGATAAGCACAATTGTAAGTACAAATAGAACCAATGTGAATTAAATCATATCAACTACCTTGATATTATTGTTAGAAAAGAAAGAAATAATACTTGTGTGAGAGTAGTGCCATCTGATTAACAGGAAGTGTCATAAAGTGTATCTACTTTATACTTGAGAACTATTAGGATACTATCCATTGGAGATAAGAGCAATTTGGTAGTGATAAGACCTACACATAGACCAGTGATTATCTAACAATACAGATAATCAGAATATCTTTTAATAACGCATGAGAGGTATAAATTATCAACTTACTAGTGGAGATAAACGGATGTGCTGGATAATAGAAAGAGGAAAGAGAAGGAAGAAAGAGAAAATTTTTTATCGAACCCACAATCCACTATTTTAGTACATTTATAATAATTATTTAAACCAATGAGAAAAGACTAATGTCTTGCCCGTTTATTACTAGAAGAAGGAGGGATATATGTAAAAGGACGAGTGCTTCTACTATCGACTTGAGATGAAGAGGGAGCAAGAAGAGGAAGACTTCCATCTCCAAAAGAAGAGAGACCCATTCCAATTGTTCCGGACGAAGAGAAGACAGAAGCAGATTGAGGAGGAGGAGCAAGAGAAGGGTCAGGAAGTGTTTCGATGTCATAAAAGAGAAAGTCTTCATCACTATAGGTAATAATGACATTAGAATGCTACTATACAAAAATGTCACTTGCATATTTACCTATCGAATACATCCTGGTCACCATTAACTTCCTGAACCTGCAAAATAAATGCTAAAATTAACAACTACTGTACAGTACGTTTATCAACGCTTACCTCGTCTACATCAGCCTCACTTCGGTTACTTTCGTTAGTAGAGGTACTTCTCTTCTTCATTGTTTGTGCCAGAACAATATCAGCTGCCCAGTGATCTTCACAAAAGTGGATTGGAATTTTGTTCTTATTAGCAATCCCTTCAAACTTCCTACAGTAGTAGGATTTGTATGCAGCTTTCATGTCTGTCCAATACTTATTCTCTATTGCGTTATTAAGCATAATTTCGTTCTTAATCATACGAGAAAGTTCGAGCAACTGACCATATTGTTGGAATGCCTTCTTCTCGGTATATCCCTCAACCTCCAGATGTTTAGAAATCTCAATCAAGGCAGCAGCAATGCGCAATTTTACACCTGGTAGATCCTTCATCTCCTTGGGCTTTATCGATTTTGCATTCTTACCCTTCCTGAAAATTATCTCCTTACTCTCCTTGACATTCATATACCTTGCCAATTCGGGAACCTTTGGACACCATCTTTCTTTGTAGTCGATAGGTGTATGGTTTACCTTTGCTACTTCTGCTTCAAAAGACTCTATTAATTATTCAAAATAGTATATATTAGTCTATTGCTTATTTCTATTTGTTTTTAGGGAGTATTTACCGTTAGAATCAGATAACATGTTAATGGGAGGAAATCTTTCATCCCAGGCACTCTCCATCTTCTGCAATTTATCATATATCATAGCCATAAGAATACGCATCTCATCGACACTCTTGACCAAGTTGGTGAGGACATTGTTGGAGTTGTTGTTGTTCATATTTTACAGAAAAATGTATTTGTTAATAATAAGTTTTAAAACCAAGAGAGCTTCATACCTTTATATATTTTATTGATTCCTGCCAATGTCAAGGTAGTATAGAGATATCCAACATAATATTTCTATATAAGGAGATTTATGACGTGAGAAATGATATCATCAAAATTATATTTTCTATATTTGTACCTGACAGTAAGAAGAACAAGTAATAATGTCAATATCACTTTCATAAGTTATGAATCGTATCTTCTATGACGTACCCAGCCTATAAGACATTCGATATTTGATATGTAATTGTCGCACGAATTCATCCACAAAAGTCATAAACAGTATCATTGGTTTTTCATTGACGTATGTTTATCATATAGGCACAATTGAATAACTTAGATAATGATATCATTACTATTGCTTGATGCGTGTCCGTTGTGATGTTATGGTCTAATTGGTACGTACCTGAATCCGACCATATTCAATGACTGACATGATTTCATTTGTAATGCATATATGCATTAGTCCCATGATAGTAAATAATAGTGAAATAAAATGACAAGTCCTTTTACAGTATAAAAAGGGTGTTGTTTTCTACTGAATCTTTCTCCTCTATATTTCCATATAACTCTTTCCTCACAGTAATAACTAACATGTCTGCCAACTCCTCTTACACTATTTCCAAGAGATCTCGTGGCCGTTATATTGTACATAAGAAAATTGAATGTGAATTCTGTACTCTTCGTTTCAGAACAAAAAATGATCTTAGAAAGCATCAAGATCAAACCAAGTGTAAGGGTGAAGGTAAATTTGATGAAGCAAGATCTTCTCTTGTACATGACAACGAGGAGGCTATTGATACCATGGACACTACGTTCGTTGAAGCAGAAGCCATGGACATGGGGGAACCTATGGATTACTGTAAGTAAATAAAGCATCTTCGTTATACATATTATTAATAACTTCCCTTTTAATTCACTCATAATAGTTACTGATATTAATTTTGAATATAATCACGACGAGCCTTCTTTAGCCTTTGACAGTTCAGCCAAGGTATATGAAGCCATGCCTGTCAACGGATCCTCCTTCAACTACATGGAGACTATAAGTATTCTTCTGAATGATTATATATCCGAGGAAAAAGCATCCCGAAGACTCCACAAGAAGATATGCAATCTTATGAATACTGTTATCAGAGATCTAAGAAACAATAAAATTGGTAAGAGTATATATGATTTTTAATACATGTAATATAAATACTTACTATTACACATACAGGAACTCTTGGAAAGGTCTTGCAGCCTGAAGCTGTCGAGAGTTTGATAAGAAGAAGATCATCGGTTGTAGTGAATCATCACGACGTCTGCTTGAACGGGTGTATGATGTTTGAGAAGAGAGATGTAGTTGACGTTGATGAGAGTTGTGTCTTCTGTCAGAGTAAAAGATACAATGTGGTGAATGGTTTGTTGAAGCCATCATACAGTCTGAAGATGTTGTCTATTGGTAGACACATAGCAAATATGCTTGTAGACAAGGAGATGGTGGAAAGATTAACAATGGATGAAGAAGTTGCCTTGAATAAGTCTGTCATGACTGACATTCATGATGGATTGGTGTTTAAGTGGTACAGGCAACAGCTCAAGAAACTCCCAGGTGTTATCGACATCTATGTAATGTTATTTGTTGATGGCTTTGTCAATGAGATGAAAGGGAAGAAGTCATATACAATGTTCCATATAAATATCCTAAACGTTGATGCATCGGAAAGGTAAGCACAGATATCTAAACAGCTCAATTATACAGTATTCTTACCTTTCGAAACAGATATGAAGACCATAACATGACTCAACTGGCAATCCTTGGTGCTCCTAAGAAGCCTAAAAATATGGATACTTTCTTGAAGCCAATAGTTGAAGAACTTCTCGAACTATCCACTAATGGAATGATTGTTGTGAATGGTGAAGAAGTCATTGGTCGTGCCAGAGTTCATTTGATGGGGGCAGCCGGTAATAATAGCACTAGTATCGGTAGTTCCATTTATTCTAACATCCATAGCATAGGTGATATTGTTGCTGTTCAGGAGTTGATGGGTCATGCTGGAGTTACTAGCAAGTATGGGTGTAGGTTGTTCACAGGGAGAACAGTTCTGCTGGAATGTACTTCGTTCGTACAGACGCTCCTCTTAGAACCTTTGAACAATTCAAAGATGGTGATGTAGTAAGTTTCTGTATTTTGAGATAATATACACATGGTATTGATATTTAATATATAGGAACATGGGTTGAATCGTGTTTCAATCTTCTCTTCTCTCCCGAGCTTCTCTGGTGGTCCTTTCTTTGGACTTGACGAGATGCATCTTCTTGGTGGTGGTGTCGGGAAGATTGTGAATGAGATGGTGTCTTTGGTGTTGAAGAAAGGGACAAGAGACTTCTATTATTTGAACTCTGATAAGACGAAGAACACTTCTGAGTACCCCTTCCATATACCCAAGAACAGCCTTATTTTGATTAACCACTGCATCGTCGAATCAAGAAAAACTATCCCTGTATCATTTCAAGGTGGATGGGATAGTGTAATTGGTCAAAAAGATGGTGTAAGAATGGTCGATTACATCGACTTTCTCTTGTATGCTGTTCCCACCGTTGTCTGTCCACTTATAGAAGATGAGCATGCTAGAAATGCTTTGTTATCCTTGTCAAAAGGCTGTTCTATTGCTTTGCAATGGAATATAACCGAGGAAAAGTTGAGAATGATGGAGAAGTAAGTAACAAAAATTTGTATACAATTTTTTTTATTGACTAAAATAAATATTCTCACAGATATATCTATAAATGGCACAGTTACCTGAAGAAGAAGATTGATGAACAAAAGCTGTCTGTTAATGTGTTTACATCCGTAAATCATTACCTTCACCACATGTCCTACATAATCCGATGCCTGGGTCCTCTCCGTTCGTATTCTACTCGACCTCTTGAACGTACAATTGGAAGGTGTAAGAAGATGATAAAGAGCAAGGTTGATAGTGGAGTGAATGCCAGCAACGTTATTGACAGAATGGCCCACCGCAGCTATGTCAATATGTATGCAGATCTGGAAGGTGAGGTAGATATTATTTCCCCTCGTCCTTATGATGATTCGACATTCATGAAGCATTGTTGTGATTAGAAGGAAAAATATTGAGAAATAACTTTAAAACTTTTGATAGTTTATTCAAAGATGAAGAACCACGTTAAGAACTAGCTAACTCTCATATTTATATATCTATGCTGCCTGTTGTTATGGATAAGTCTTGGTTGCCATGGTGATTATGATCATTCTTAGATGGGTAGCAACAACAGGATGAGGTCAGTGTTCTTGGTATAATTGTGGATCTCTTGGATGTTGAATGAGATATAGTCATCTGCGTGATAGAGATGGATCGGGATACTTCTGCATTGCATTGTCAGAATCTGAAGGTTCATACGATATTATCGGAGGTGGGTAAGTGAGTACAAAGGGAACAATAGAACATATATGCAGGATAGCTAGTGCCTATTCAAGTTTCATTATATGACAATGAACTCCTTATATTAATAAAGATCAATTATGCCTAAGTGAATGTAATAGTTTTGGATATGTGTACTACTTGACCAATGCTTCTTTGAAGGGTTCTATATTGAATCTCCTTCACAATAGATAGCTTAAGCCTGTATTTACTACAAGCATCCCTCAGGCGAATATGGATTTCCTCAGCTCTGGTCCCCAATTCCCAAACAGCCTTACACTCTGACAAGCACCGGTGTTGATATGGATCTTTTCGGCTTCGAAGTTCATCATTCTGATGTACTGAATAAGCTGGAAAGATTCTACAAGGTTCACGCTGCAGTCGACAATTACGATATTGTGAATAACTCTATCAAGATTGCTGGACGGGCGTGGATCAATCACACTGTGTACTCTTCCATGATGAATCGTAAGTGGGTGGGTGAGTCTAGGCGAGGTAACCATATTATCATGTTTGATGTGGTATATCGTGAGTAAGTATATTCTTATCTAATTTATACAGTTGAAACTTACTAATAAATTATATGTAGCTATAGGAATAGAAGAAACAGAGCCTGGTTTGTGGGTGAGGTTGTTTTCTTCTTTTCTCATTTCCAAGATAATCAAGAGTACCAGCTTGCGTTTGTCGAGGTGGCGAAGTCACATAACTGTAGCTCACATGATAAATCGATGCCGGTAGTTACTCTCAGACAACCAAACGAAGCACATTCTTTCACTGTAATTGAGACAACCCAAATCACTCATCAAGTAGGTCTGGTGAAATCCCCCACCTCAAGCACTTACAGTGTGATTAGTCCCTACGCACTTTTCACTAAGGATATGTCCCAGTATAAAGGGGTGTTAGAATATCTTTAGTTAACTATACTCTTTACCTCACTTTCCTTCTATTTCTTCTTCAACACACTATATAATAAAATAAATCATCCTCTTCCTTATACTGTTACTCTCATATCCTATTCAACAATAGTTGTTTCATTAATATCAACTACTGCTAATAATATAATATATACCTACTCTGTAATAATATACTTATATGACTATGGTTCTACAAGTATAAAAAGAAATATTATCGGCTTTATGAGTACTCATTTCACTGATGTGAAGGAATGTAGTTGACATGAGGGCATGTGATGAGGTTGGAATGAGAGATGACTACCCATTCTGAAAGTAGAAGAATACAAATGAAAAGAGAAACGATAAGAAAGATATCTAAATTCCTACTATTTATACAGGTATTATTTCTCAGAGAGCTCCCCCATACATTACACACACACTTAGTAATTTTCCTGTGACTGCTTTATTTTATTTATTTATTTTTTTCTCTTTCCCCCCTTTTCAAAACTATTCTATATCCTAACAGCATCAAAACTATATAGAGAACAAGGACAAAAGTTATTAAAGGATATATATGCAGTAGGGGAAACAGTTGGTGTAAGTAGATGACAAGTCATTTGAACCCGATGTGTGTAATGAAAGTGGAATGAGTCGTCATCCCGAGAGACCAACTATTTTTGGAATATGAATATTGATAATATTTGTTTTTAGATATTGTCCAGTACAACAATGGTTATTTATAGAGTACAAGTAAAAGGGAAGTCCTTCGAAAAGAAGATGCGTTAATGAATGTCGCTGATGTGTGGAATGAGTGTTGCAATGAGTAGACATCTGGAGGCATAGACAATTTATACACTATTACAGATTATCATAAATATATATAAATACCCAAAAATTGATTTATACCAGTTGTTGACTTATGGAAGTGCTGAAATAAACAAATGGTGATGGAATGAGGGATAGATAACAATAGGGAGAGTAATAGATTATTGACATATGTACTACCATAAGATTATTGTTTCATAGTACCCATGGGATAGAACAAGAATGATATACTTATTGTGGTGAATCAATACAGTGGAGGTTAAGAGATAGTGATGTGGTGGATATAGAACGATTGATTCAAAGTACGATGATCTCCCATAGCCCAGTGATGAACATCAAAATAATATGGACTGGAAAAAGAGTACACAAGAGATGAACAAAGACGAAAGAACAATTATCAATAACCTGAGAACTGAATATAACTTAAGGAACAATAATTACTGATGAATAGAAGTGAGATGGCATAGATTATGTCTCTATCGATTATGTTTATCCTGTTACGGTATAGTAAAGATAATGACTTGCTCTAGAGTAGTCCGATGATATTATATGCCTGATTAGGAAATGGATGATTATTCAAATTAGAAAATGTGCTGCACTAAATACATCTGTGTTATTTAATGGACGGATAGGTCCACTCACTGGAACATCTGTCCTTATAAAAGTAATAGAGTAAATAAAATTCAATAAAAACAGCAATAAACATCCACTTTTTTTACTTTCAACGATACCCAGTGCATCATATATATTTGAACTATGTTATATCTACCTCTGAGCACTCTATATTACTTTTCACTTATGACCTGGCCCGTAGCACTTCTACTTATCAAAAAAAGGAGTAATCTAATTGGACAAAAAAATTAAATGGACCCAGTGGTCCATTCTCCTGGCCGATGTCTGAAGTAATCCGCCATAGTGTTAATCATATTAAATCCGAAAAGAACTTCAAGAATAAGTGATTTATTGGATTGTTATGACTTTAACCGTTTATATATAAAGAATAACAGAGAATGATGTCAGACTAAACATATTTCAAGTTAAAAACATGAAGGTATTGCATTCGCTTTAGGGAGAACTTATATTAAAGATTATATGTTATGATGACATATAAGAAGTTGTAATTATATTCTTAAAGTATTTAACATTTTTGTTTGGTAGAAATCCCATCTTAATGAGAAGAAGTTAGATATTGAATGCCATAAGTGTATAATATTCATAAATAATAGTATAAATACTTCCAAGTATCAAAGAACTTTTAATAATGTTCATATTACATTGATATCATGAAACCAATAACTAAAAACAATATGTAAGGTATAAACATTAAAATTTAAGTAAAACAACTGGTCTGAAATGAGAAAAATATGCCGTTTAACTTTAATAAGCAAAAATAAAAAGTTTAGATGGCAAAATTCCAAAAATATGTAAAAGCACAACACCAGGATTTGAACCAGCAACCTCTAGGTTGACAGTGACAATACAAACTGACTAAACAATAAACATTTAAAAGGTTATTGTCGGTGTGCCTGAAGGGGTGAAGCTCAATAAGGAACCCTTGTGGCCACATGTGCCTGTGAGAATCAACAAGAGAAAATTCAAGCCAAAAATACCAGCCAATAGGCGTTCAAGAAGAAAGATCACACAATGATACTGTTTATGTTAGCCATGCTTATGAACATGCTTCCCTTAATCTGCATATGTTCATATTCTTCATATGATGCTATTCCTTCATAATCATTTCTTTTGGTCTTCTTCTACTCGAATATTCTTCCTTGTGCAATCACAACTTCCATCGTTATATTTATCCATTATCATATTATTCTATCCTATTGTACTATTCTATTCTATATCACATCATTCTATCCATTTCTATGCAGTCATTATCATATTCTATTACTCATCAACTTGTATCAAAATCATCTTATATTTCATATTCAAAAACATATAAATATGCATTGATTTGCATAGGAAATAAACTCATTAACTTACTACTCTTCAACTGAAATCTCTTATTACTTTTATTTGTCATTGGACTTCTAAATTATATAAAAGTCACTGCTGTTATTCAACTTAATCTCGTCTACTCTGTGTCTCTGTCTACCGCCTAAATTACATTGGTAGCATTTGGTTGTCTATTGATCCGTTACTGTCTGCGTACAAGAACCCTGCCCGTTTACTTTTCTTCTATATTTCTTTCTTCTATTTTACTCGAATTGTATTTCTCTATATACACTTTTGAACTTTATTGAATCTTTGTATTATTTTTAATATTGTAACCATTGTATACTTTATATACACTTTATAACCTTTGTACTTCTCTATATACACTTTTATTACTATTATATCTCTGTATTACTTTCTATTTTTATTTAAATGCCTGCCGATCCCAAGCCTGATATCTCAAAACATGTCCCTGTGGACAATAAAGATACACTCAGTATCTTAGCCAGTCTGTTGGAAAAACAAACAGACTACCGAATCCGAATGTCCGAGCCATTACCCTATGATGGTACTCGTGACACCCTACTCATTGATGGATGGGTACGATCTGTGGAGAGATTCTCCGACTTCCACAAGTGGGATGATGAAAAAACATTCCGATTTGCTGTAACCTTGCTTCGTGGCCGTGCTGATGCATGGTATAGGACACTCGAAGCAAGTGAAGATGTACCTCTGTCTTGGTTGGAACTGAAGAGAGAATTAGTTGCTTTCTTCAGACCCGACAACTCCATCAGAATTGCACGTGACAAGTTGTGCAATTTAAAACAAACCACTGACGTTGTAACCTACATAAATGAATTCATGGATTTGAAGCTTGCGTTACCAGGGATGAATAATGAAGAAGCTACTGATAGGTTTGTTCGTGGTTTGTCTCTCAGCCGAATGAGAGCCCACATTCGTCAAAATAATGTGGACACTCTTCAAGAAGCTGTGAGAGCAGCATTATCCTTTGACTCCGCTGATAGGGATAATTATGCTAATTATCAACCTCCTCGTCGTCAACAACAACAATATGTCGATGACCCAATGGATATTGATATGATTGATGAATTAAATGCAATGAACTTCCGAAATAGAAGAATGAACAATCAACGTAACTACAACAATCGTTCCTCTAATCAATTCAACAATAATCGATTTAGCAACAATAATAATCGATACACCAACAATAGCAACTACAATAGCAACTACAATAGTAACATCACTTGTTTCTATTGTAACAAGAAAGGTCACATAAAGTCACTTTGTTCAAAAAGAAGAGCTGATATCCGTGCGCTTGATGAGAAACAACAAAGACAATCAAGAAACAAGGATTTTCAGTGAACGTGGTTGAACACATGGAAGCACAACCACGTTATAATGTAAGACTTCCACAACATTATAACAACAAGAACAATTACAATGACAATGATGACCATGCGGATGATGATATTATCAACAACCCTTCCCCTTCCCATATTGATAATAACATGAATAATAAACTTATCGATTTTGACAATTACTCTCCTGTCCCTCCTAACCTTAATAAGAAGTACCCCATATTAAGGCCTCAGAGTATTCATAACAAAATTGAAAGTTTATTACAAGAGAAGAAGGTTACTGTACCCGATGAATTGCAACACTTACTGGAACTCAATTCAGTCGATACAAGGCTACCTCTCTATAATGCTACTATTGATGATCAACATGTGAATGTGCTAATTGACAGTGGAGCTACCGAAAACTATATTTCACCCGATATTGTACAACATATAGATCACTTCACACCTGTAAAGAACAGACAAGTCGAGACTGCTGGTGGTGAAGTTATCAGGATTGATCATAAAGTAGCATTGGACATTAACTTGGATGGATTCAACGATCGTATCACCGCTTATGTTTTCCCTAATAAGTTTGGTTTGATTCTTGGACGATCTTGGTTGAAATCAAGTAATGCCCTACCCGATTGGATAACTGATGTTTGGACACTACAACAGAATGAACAGACCTATATGCTTGCACCGAACAATGACTCTTATCAACATGACAATACTCACCTTAATTATCTTGTATCTCACAAACAAGCTAATAGATTGATTAAGAAACACCATACTGATAGTTATCTAATATACATTAAAGATCATCACACTAATATGAATACCTTGGAACTGAACTCTATCTCACCCAGTATTAAGGATACCTATTGGAATGATCTTATTAAACAATACACGGACGTCTTCAAGGATGAACTGCCTGGATTACCCCCTGAACGCAATGTACAACATGTTATCAATACCGAAGAAGCTAAACCAATTAGTCGTGCTCCATTCAAGATGTCACCTGCCGAATTAGATGAGCTTCAGAAACAATTGAAACAGCTTCTGTCACTTGGATTGATTAGGCCTAGTACTTCTCCTTGGGGTGCACCTGTATTGTTTGTTAAAAAGAAGAATGGTGAAATGCGTATGTTATCGACTACCGTGCATTGAATAAAGTTACCATTAAGAACAAACACCCTCTGCCTCGAATCGATGAATGTTTGGACAGACTCCAAGGCTCATCATACTTCACCTCGCTAGATCTAAAAAGTGGATATCACCAAGTAAGAATTCATCCTAACGATGTTGCTAAAACTGCCTTCAACACCCGTTATGGTCAGTATGAATTCTTGTCCTCCCTTTTGGTCTTACCAATGCCCCCCAACTTTCCAATGTCTCATGAACAATGTCCTCGGTGATTGTTTGGATAAGTTTGCTTTGGTTTACTGGATGATATCTTGATCTACAGTAAGACAGAAGCTGAACACAAGAAACATGTCAAGCATGTGTTGGTTCTGAGGAAAGCTAAGCTGATTGGTAATCTGAAGAAGTGTGAATTTGGAAAGAGAGAATTAGTCTTTGTTGGATACAGGATCACACCTCAAGGTATCCTACCTGATCCTGCTAAAGTCACTAGCATCAAGAATTGGCCTCCCTTAACCAATGTCCAAGAAGTACGTTCTTTCATTGGTCTTCACAGTACTACCGTCATTTTATGCCGAACTTTGCTGCCATCGCTTCCCCATTGACTGACTTGACCCGTGGTACTGGACCCAAGAAAAGAAGTATTACTTGGACAAAAGATTGTCAAGAATCGTTTGACAAGATCAAGACTTTGCTGACTTCCGCTCCTGTTTTAGAATTGCCCGATATGAATAAGCCATTCAGAATAGAAACCGATGCATCTGATTTTGGTATTGGTGCTGTGTTGCTCCAGCCTGGTAACAATAAAAATGAACAATGGCACCCGGTTGCTTATGAATCCAAGAAGCTATCTAACGCCGAACGTAACTATCCTGCTCAGGAAAGAGAACTTCTAGGTATCATTCATGCTTTGCGTACCTGGCGTTGCTTTGTGGATGGCTGTCCTGATGGTTATACGGTGTATTCTGATCACATGCCTCTTAAGTATTTCCGAAGCCAAGAAAAGCTAACTCCTCGTTTGGTTAGGTGGATTACTGAATTAGAATCATTCGCCCCTAATATTCAGTATACACCTGGAAAGAACAATGATGTACCGGATGCTCTTTCCCGTCTTTCTCCTCCTGGTATTGCCGATAACAATGAAGAACCTCTTGAGCCTTGTACTTGTATACTGCATCTCTTCAGAACAAGTCACCTAAGTGGTCTCCTCCTGACATGAAAGCTGATTGGCCGTTGCTTTATTTGGTGACCCCAATGCCATTTCTAGTTGTCTAACATCGCTCTGAGAGATCACCTAGAAAAAGAGAAACATAACTTTGTGATTGATGGCAATAAGGTATTCCGAAAGATGTCTATTGGTGATGATAAGAAGGTTGTCAAGCTCGTTCCATTTGTTCCTCTTGCTTCCCGTGGTGAAACAGTAGCTGGTTTTCATGAAGCCTTCGGTCATTTTAACTTTCCCAATATGATGAAGATCCTTACTCCTCGTGCTTGGTGGCCGACCATCCGTTCTGATGTCAAGGAATGGTTAGCTGTGTGTCCTCGGTGTCAAGTGAATAGAAGACGTGGTAACTTCCATAATGATGAAATACATCCACTGAAGGTCCCTTCCGCTTTTGAAAGATGGCATCTTGATTTCATTGGTGAATTACCTACAACTTTAAACGGTAATCGTTGGTTACTTGTGGCGGTTGACTATGCTACAAACTGGCCTATTGCTCGTGCCCTCCCGGTTGCATCCACTGAAGCTGTGGCTGATTTCATATACGAAGAGATCATGATGAGATTTGGTTGTCCTGTAGAGATACTAACTGATCGTGGTGCAAACT
>JAIXMH010000195.1:0-21610 GCA_025528865.1 Pilobolus umbonatus
GTGATGCTGTAGTAATTGAGGTTGAATGAGGACACCGAGTAGTCGGCATATACCCTGCAGAGATACAGTCAAGTAAATATCAGTATCAATACCCGGCAAATAGAGTATTCAGAATAAACAAAACAAATATACAGGGATAGTCAACATCAAATATATGGAATAAGCACTTATATATATATATAACTCTAGAGGGCTGTTGATGAGAATGAGTAACAGGAATGTACAATCAACTGATCAGCAGTGTTTAAACTTATGGCATACTAGGATGTTTACAATAAAAAATAGACGACCTTGCAGAGGTAAGAACTCATACAACAGCCATAAGAGATATGAGTACTAAAATATCCTCAGTGTTGTAGGGGCTAATGAGGTCGAATGACAGAACTGGTCAGTGGTTGAGTTGACTAAAGAGGTTCAATAGCAGTGAATATTGGAAGTGAAACGGTAGATACAATTTAAAAATGAAATAAATAAACAAAAATAAAAAATAAAAATCTCACACGTATATGTCTAGGGTGTCAGTGATGTGAATGTAGAAGTGGAATGTACAGTAATCAGAGTAGAAGTGGAATGTACAGTAATCAGAGTAGAAGTGGAATGTACAGTAATCAGAGTAGAAGTGGAATGTACAGTAATCAGAGTAGAAGTGGGATGTACAGTAATCAGAGTAGAAGTGGAATGTACAGTAATCAGAGTAGAAGTGGCCCAAAACACAGTACATACATCTGTAGCTGCCTATATTATCAGATGATTAAGTAGAGGTATTAATATATACAGCAAACATAATATTCACTGGTATTAATAATAGGCATAGTAATGCAGAGCCGGATGAGGTGGAATGAGCTTGTTGACTATACTGATGAGTCGTTGTATACCCTGCCGAGGTAGAGTGCAAGCAGATATCAGTGTTACTATCAGGTAAATAGAGGTTCCAGAACAAACAAAGAATTATGCATAAATGATCAGTACACGATATATGGAATAATCACTCATACCTATATAACTCTAGGGGTTGGTGATGAGAATGGACAACAGGAATGAACACTCAACTGATCAACAGTGGTTGAATTTATGCTCAACTAAGGGGTTTACAAATATAATATAAAACGACTCTGCAGAGGTAAAAATCCATGTACAACGGCCATAATAGTCATAAGTACTGAGAATATTCTAGTGATGTAGGGGCTAATGAAGAGGATTGACAGAAAAGTTCAGTGGTTGAGTAAACAGAAGTGGTGCAGTGGAATGAGATATTGGAAATAAAAAGGTAAGTAAAGCCTAAAAATGAATTAAACAAATAAATTCTTATATATATTTATTTCTAGGGTGTCAGTGATGGGAATGAAGAAGTGGAATGCACAGTCATCTGGGCCGTTGTAGGTAGACACAGTATATTTCAAAGGCATAAAATATCAATGTCAGAGAAATAAAGTTAGTATGAGCTGTATACAACAACTGAGATGTACCCAAGTACTTACAGTATGTATAGGGATGCAGTGATTGATGGGTAAGATGAGTGTGGTAATCACCTGTTGAGTACACTCAAGACATACAGTTGAAGTGATCATCAGCTGAAATATATAAGGGAGAATCAAAGATAAATAAATAAAATAGAGAAGAAATAGAATAATCACTCGTATATATATTATTTCAGTGTTGGTGATGTGGATCTGGAAGTGGAATGCACAGTCATCAGGTCAGCAGTGGTTCAGCATATGGTGTACTGGTTTATATGTATCAACGATATAAGAAGAATAGAAAGGGTATGAGTTATATGTAGCAGCAATAATATACATAGATACTAGGAATATTTTTAGTGATGTAGTGTCTGATGGGGTTGAATGAGTATGGAGATCAGTTGTTCAGTAGACCGAAGACATACAGTTGAGGATAATATATGTATTAACTCAAGGTGAATATTATAAAATACTTAACAAAATAAAACACACACTCATATACTAATAGGAAGTCAGTGATGGGAATACCCGACATCAGTGTTCACTCATCAAGGCAACCAGACATCGGCATCTCAGGGAGTAAGAGCTACAAACAAAAACATAATATGCATAAATTGTAAGTACGAACAACTAGATAACAATAAATAAACACCGTAAAGATGACAGAGTTTAAAATAATGCAGAGTGCAGTTAAGTGGAAAAGAGACGATATATAGACCGAATCAGCTCATGTATATATGGAAGACGCAAGATATCTCACTACAGAGTACGTGATAAGTGTAAGCATTGGCAAAGATAAATGTAGTTGATCAGCAACATATATTGATTGATATACAGTGTCGATTTGATAAGGGGTCACATTACATCAGCCGATATCTAAATTCTATTGAGTTGAGTACGTTGTAAGTAAAAAAACAATTTATTACAGGTGTATAATAATGATATTGAGGACTTTGGTAATAAAAATGTTATAAATGTAAAAAGACGAAGAAGTAATGAGATTCTGTGTACTCTTTAATTAGGTGCAGAATGCGAGAGAGAGCTCATTATTAAAAGAAGACCCTTTTTATATGGGCTCCAATGATCGGTTGTGTGATTATTTCGTATAACATTAATATTAAATCAGTCCTTTAAAGAGCGTTATTACATACGAATCTTATATAATCAGGAGCAAATACGACAGATATCAATAATATTTCTATGTACAGAACTTGGGGTATGGCTGATTATTGAGGAGGACTAGAGAAAGACAATGGATTGTTAATTATGTATCAATTACTGTTGTTCAGCAAGAATGTTTGTCTATTTATACTGCTCTCAATGTAAGTTTTTACTATAAAAACCATGATCTACCGTTAATAGATTTGTACTTTTTATTGGTATTAGCATCGCATACAGTCTTTTGACTATTTGGCAACGGATGACCTCTATATTATATTACACCTTGATCTATATTAGCAGACTACACGATAACAAGAACATTCTTTATTTGAAAGGACAACATAGTAGTCTATGTTTCAGCATTGTAACTGTATGGCAGACGAGACGATGAATATATTTGATTTTATAGCAAAAGCTTTCATATTTATTAATTATATATATATTTGATTTTTAATTAGTTATTATGTTTGTATATGAAAAAAAAAGATAGCAGTATTATAGGTATGACATCATACCATGGTGGGCAGACATATTGCGTTCAAAGGAGTAATAAGGCGATATAACACTGTATGAATGAAGGGATGTTGGTGACTTGACAAGCCCTACTTGTGATACTATACTGGATATATTAATCACAGCAAAAGTTGGAACCTGATTGTCATGGCGCAGTGTAATCATTGGGATATAGGGATTGTGAGATTCCGTATAATGGGACTTTGCAGCCTCAACAAGAACAAGATAATTGACAGACCATTCATGGCGATGGTCAAAGAAAAAAACAACCCTACCAATAAACCAAGAGGTACATTTGTTGTTGTGATAGCTAAAATACGCTTATTAATAAATGAATTCTATTATTTCAATAGGATACTTACTTGCTATGGCTTATTTCGAACATTATGTGATGGTTGCCTCTTCTAGTCTCCCTCGTCTTTCTTCTATTGTACATTGAAGAGTAAATTGTATGATTAATCCATGCACGCCCCGCAACAGAGATTGCGTAGTTATCAACGTTGTGTTTTGTGATGTCGGTATGCTTTTCATAGTATCTTGACATTTTCTCTATGATGTGAGCATTGGAAACAGGAGCACCAAAAAGATCTATCACAGGATTTTCTTTACTCAGGTCGAAGATGCTGATAATGGGGGACCAGAGCTGAGAATCACCTTGTATACCTGATGGGTTGTTGATGTATGTAGAATCGTTATAGGGCTGTGGAGCAATAAGATTTACATCATCGTGAATATCTACATACAGGTTTACGTAGTTCTTCATGGCAATCTTTTCAATCAAATTACTTGCATTTGCGCCACTGTCCATCTTGCTTTTGATCATCCTTGAATACTTTCCAATGGTGCGCTCCATGGGCCTTGTGCTTTATGCTCTTAAGGGACCAAGGCTGCGGATTATATGTGGGATACGCGTAAGATAGTGGTTTATAGATGTAAAAACACTTCTTGAGAGCTTCTTCATTAGGATTTCGTGTTTGAGGTAACCATGCCACGCTGCAAAATGCCTAAGACAAACGTTGTTAATTACAATTTTTATTTAGATTTAACACAATTACCTCTCAATTTGAGCGAGCATTGTTTCTGTGATTGACCATTGAAGTGACAGACTACAAGCCTTAGCTAGGGAACACAACGCATTCTGTGCTTGTCTATCAGCAAGAAGAGGACACACAATAGTTGGAACAGCATATATTAAAAAATCAAGGAAATCAACCATTCTTACACCGTCGGTCTTCACTATGATATTATACCATGCGCCTTGGAAAGAAACGGGAATCTTAGATTTTGAGGCTTTGAGAGTTTCACCTATCTTTCTCAGGTCTTCTTTTTTTATTCCGAAAGGGTATCCTTCAACGTTTTGAACTCCATTAGCATCACTGAGGAAGTACTTGCTCTTCTTGTCACCTCTACCGTCAACATCCACTGTAATCATCTGGTACACCAGCTTCGCTATGCCACCCCCTATAAGATGCATCTCGTCTAGGCCAAAGAAAGATCCACCAGAGAAACTGGGAAATTTAGAAAAGACGGATGACATATGAAGACCACGAGTCTATATACAATGTTATGAGCTAGCATCAATTGTATAACTTTGTTATGAAATGTACTTACTGGATCACCTTCAATAAATTCTGCAATACTTCTAAGAGGAGCATTTGTTTCAAGGAAATACATACCACGACTACAATTCTCGCGATGAACACCAACAGTAAGATACAACCTACAACCATTAAAATTATTTGATCCAGTATGGTGAGCCAACTCTTTTACTCCAATGATATCACCTATACACTCTACATTAGATTATATAAAATATGGTTTGTATTACACCATTTATACCTGTTGCTGCGATCAAGTGAACTCTAGCCTTGAACACCTCAACACCACCTCTGTTAACAATCATCCCCTTGGTACTTAGAGCGTGGATATCATCGACAAGTGATGAAAGAAAAGAATCCATTTCTACCGGTTTGTTTGGGGCACCCAGGATGGCAAA
This sequence comes from Pilobolus umbonatus, assembly GCA_025528865.1. Lineage (NCBI taxonomy): Eukaryota > Fungi > Mucoromycota > Mucoromycetes > Mucorales > Pilobolaceae > Pilobolus > Pilobolus umbonatus. The sequence continues at coordinate 5,128 of JAIXMH010000195.1, forward strand.
TTGGATCATGTTCCCGTATTTATACCTATTATTAGAGGTGAAAAAATGCAATATTATACAAATAATATCAAGCAATACCTTTGGGATGCATCAATATTTAGAACGTTGACATGAAAGATTGTGAAGGTCTTTTTTCTTTTTTCTAATTCGCGAATCCATCAACAAACAACACACCAATCTTCTCTTTGTAAGCACGAAGTACTGTGCCATCATAGACATCAGACAACACACCGTTGACACCCCAACTCTTGTCTCTTCTCATCATTAGCCAACATGGCAGCAAGTTGACTACCAACAGAAAGCATCTTTACAGTAGACACTGGCTTCAGAGTATCTTTTGGTGCTACAATGGATACATTTTTCTTTTGGATCAACTACTTCACTCATTTTGAACATGATACACCCTTGTTCACAAACATCATGCTCTTGGGCCAAGACAGGGGATCTTCTCTTCAACAATACCTGGAGAGCTTCTGGGAGTGCTACATAACCTTGAGTGCCTGTATGTGTACACTATATGTAAGTACAATAAACATATCCAATTAAAATTAAAACATACCTGACAAACGATTTCTCAGATCTCGGACAACAGTGTTGATAACACGGGTTATCTTCTTCTAGTAGCGCTGAGAAGCTTTTTCCTCAATTGTATAATCATTCAAGATAATACCAATTGACTGCATGTACGAAAAGGTTTTACCATCCATGTTTGTTGCTTCGAACACCTTTGCAGCATTTTCATCAAAAAATCGTCTCTCTGAGAAGACTCCATCTCTTCATCAAAATCGACAACTGTTTACAAACCAGTAAAACCTTTGATTAGTACCGAATTGAGATACGATATGGTAGTACTTAAAGTTATCAACGTCAATATCACTGTCAACTTCTATGTCAAGGTCACGGTTAACAACTCTGTATCTACGAGCTTCGATGGCCTTTCTTCTTCAACGAGGAGCATTCTTGAAATGTTTGGATAGTTTTCCAAGAGTTCCATATGGCTTACAACAGTATCTGCACTTGACGGATGTGTGCTTCTGGTAAGAAGAGCATAGCCTTTTTCATGGGAATATCGGTAGATGAGGAATTGTTTGACATTTTGGATTAAGGTAATGTTATGTAAATACGATGATATAAAGAGTTGTTGATCGGTTGAGTAAGACACCTCTTTTATATTGTAGGAAAAATGGTATGATGCCATTGATTGAGGTGTCTATTTGTCAATCTCTTATTTGGAAGTATATGTCGACATGTTGAATAGGAAATGGCTTCATCTGTCAACATCTATTTACACATTACTGGCTCATTTGTATGTCGACATACCCAGCATATAGTATAATTTTCAATTCTCGATTATGCGAACACATTATTGGTTGATGCAACATGTCGACATATCTCGTCGGATATTGTAATTAACATGTCGCAATTTTCGAGTGGATTAACAGGAAGATTTACAATAAAGCCTTATTTAGATCAATAATATCACATATGCCGTCTATCACAGATTACAACTATCACTCTAGCATCTAAAGGCAAAATTATATGTACGTATAAATAATCTGATATATTCATCTCAACCTCTTCATTAATTTTTAATTATCTACTTGAAATATGAGCACTACGCCTGGAACTACAGCGTCGATTCCGTGGTTAAAAGGATATTTCCGCGTTTTTTGAACTATAGAAAACCACGGAATAAGCAAGATTTTTGCCGGAAATCTAGAGAAACCGCAGTTATATACAACGCTTAATTGGTTGAGTCATGTGATTTTGTTTCCAAACTAAGTTATAAGTACATCTTCTATCTAACTGCTCATTGGTATATCATTATTAAACAGACGATTATATTACAGTTATTATTGTATCAAAAGCGTATTGAGTTTAACTTTATTATGAATAGAAGGAACTATTATATTAAATAAAGCTATAAAAATCTATTAAAAGACTAAAAACCATATTTATTGGGAATAGAAAGAATAAGAAGTAATGTGGACATTGTATATTGCTTTAGATAGACCTAGAAAGCATTGTATGATTTAATAGATTGATGGTAGAAGCAATGACTATTGTAGTGGATAGAGATCATAGCCTTTAAAGAACTGTATTGCCTATACTATATCATAAAGAAGTACTATTAGTGATCCGATAATATCGACTACATGGTGACTACTTACATCCTCATCATTTTTACTCATAGTGATACATTTACTATAAGACATGATGTTATTATACTATATACTAGTTAACACATTAAATACTTACCACAGACAAAAAAGTCTCACCATCATATATTGCAGTGACTTGGTTGGATAGAAAGAAGCTAAATACAGAAGAAAGTGTAAACAAGTTGATCTGAGTACGTTATGTCATTTATTTTCAAGCAAACTTCATAGCAAGAGATAGATCATCTGAAAAAGAGACAGGCTATCACAATTTACTGTTGTAATGTAGAACGGAGATACATACCATACATAAGAGATGAAAAAGACACTGGAACTTCATTGTATAGGGTAGCACTACAAAGAGATCTGATGTAAGTAACCAGCTCACATTGTTTGTTGTTTACGCTACTTACAGGTGTACTTCATGGTTGTCTGTGGAATTCTGTTGGGAAGAAGTCAGTACACCGCATTGCATCTAGTTCGCTTTTGCCAAGACTTTTTTTCTAGTCATGTTGGCTTTAGCTTTGGCTATTGTCAAACTTTTGGCTAGATGATGAATTTGGGGTAAAGAAGGGGGAGTTGAAATTAAAATATATTTTTTCTTCTTTTATCAATAAATAAATTCATTTAACACCCAAATAGGAGAATTGAAAAATGGATAGAAATATTAAAAGTGCTGTATTTACAATAAATTGCAATAACTCCAACCTATTTGCACAGGTTTTTATTTTGGGATTATTCAGAGGTTACCAAACTTCCCAAAATACAATGAAAAATCCATTTTCATTACCTGAAACTTCACAGAATTCATATATATAGCTATAACCACCGTATATCTCATTCTGAACACTATATTACTACCTCGATATTTTGGCAGTGATATAGTCATGTCCCCCATATTCATATAGTTTATTACAATTGGTTTCTTGGTTACAAAATAACTGGTACCACGGAATCAACGTGGTGATCGCGAATTTCCGCGGTAATCTTAGGCATAGTGGAGAAACAACAATCAACTCGAGAATAAAATCAATGAAATGGCTAGTAACATGGTTCTGATCTTGGATGCTGTTCAAGCTTTGCAAAGTACAGTTGTAGCTCTACAAGATACTGTTCATGATCTAAAGAGTACAATGCAAGATCGATTTCCTGATCCTCCTTCTAGTAACTCTTCGGAAGATTTTGGTAAGGAACACAACAAATATAAAATACTTACGAGATTTGAAATGATATTTTTTCCCTTGATTGCTGTATTTGTCCTAATGACTGTCTCCGGGTACATTTTTAGCACCTCCGCTTTGCTCTGGTTAAAAATGCAACTTACACCAGGCATTAGAGCAAATACAGCAACCAAGGGAAAAAACATCATTTCAAATCTCGCCCTGCGGGGCTGTGGGTATCATGTCTTTCACTCTTCCTGTTTTCAGTGAATATCGTTCTTCCTGTTTTCAGTAAGTATCCACTATGAAAGATTTGGACCTACCAAACTTGGCCATTGCATATCTCAGGTTGGTAATATTCCGACAGCTAGAACCAAAAAAAATCTATACGATTTAATGGACTGTACCAACATCCGTTGGTAATACTTCGGCTCGGCCATTTTAAATCACGTGACTTTTATCCGGACAGAAGATTCATGTATAGCTTTACCATTGGATACATTCATATCATACATACGGTTACTATTGGATGGATTTATTAGATATATTATAGGATAGACGATATTATTATGGTTATAATTGAATGCAATGCATATTACATGTATTTTATTATGACTAGAATAAAGAATTGTATTGAACTAAGCTATGAGTATTGATCGGGAGGGCTGGTTGGTCCATTTGTTGATTCACCATGAAGTAGAAAAGCATTGTAAACATTGTACGTTGAGATAGATCGAGAGAGTAAGCATTGTATGTTGGATGGGATAGAGATGGTAAGCAGTGTACGTTGTGACAGAAAAAAATAATGGTATTCATTAAGCTGTAGTGATTATACGATATGATAAAAAAGTTGTGTCAGTAAACAGCATATACAGCCAACACGGCAGCTACTTACATCTACTTCTTTTAGTCATTGTTCTCCACCTAATAAAAAGAACCCAATTAGTATGCTGTATACCAGATAACATATAGAATACATACCACATACAAGAAAGTATCACATACAGTAATTAGTTGGGTTAGATAGCATAGAACTAAAGATAGAAATAGTATGAGTAATTGTATTGTTTTATGTTATTTCGAGTACTTACATATGTAATACATAACAGAAGATAGAGCACCTATTAGCAAGGGGAAGTTAATGTCATGTATTGTTATGACATAGAGTAAAGGACATACCAACACAAGATATTCAGTAGATGATAGAGGTAGAGGTACTGTTGCTGGGCTGTTAATGAAAGCACTATCAATAGATAAGAGTATAAGTATTGATTTCGTTATATGTTGTATCAGTTACTTACAACTTCTTGATACAAGTAAGATATCTAATAAGAGAAATTCAGTTTACTACACAACATGGGCATCATACAATAATAAGTACCAGACTGAATATACAGCAACATCTAGTCATACATCATATAAGACAACACAAGGTACTTTATCGTAGAGAGTATCACTGATAAATAATAGAAATATGAGTATGATAATAAGTGATTACTCTTGGGTATATTACGTATACACTTTGACCAAAACACCATAAGACAAGCAACATAGATAGCAGAATACAGACAACCCTTAGACCAAAACTGAGTAACAGCCGTACCAGAAGATAAAGCATCATGGATAATCAAAAAGAGCACTCCCAGATAGATAACCAATAAAAAGAATACACTAGTAGAAGAATAAAGGATACATTATAAAGAGAGATAAGGAAAGCCAAACTATGAGTATTCAGAGAGACACCAGAGGGAATGATAGTAACAGTCAGAAAAAGTATATCGATATTGGTAGATAGAAGTAGTGGACCTTCTTTGACTACATAACATAGTCCCTATCTATACTATTTATGAGTACGTACTTATTGAGACTATTTGTTACCTACATTTCTGTCATATCGAAGATGAAGGTCATTACCTTCTTTCCATCTACTGCACAGGCACCTTAATTACAGTATTTTATTATATTCATGAATAGTCATTATTAGATAAAGGAAAGAAAGAGAAGATGGGAAAGAAAAGAATAATAAAAACCTTACAAGGGTGGTATTATTATACTCCGTCCCAAAAGCATCTATTTGTATATTGAAGCGTATCATGTGTGGTGAGTTCAAGGTATTACTCACTTAAAGGCAATCAAGCATGATAAAGATAACATATAACAGTGCTAAAATAGTATTACCAAGCACTATGTATAATCTCATATATTCAGTCAGCCATCAACAGCTTCCTCGCTTTATAAATACATCCAAGTAATACAGCAATCTCATTAAACAAGTTTATCCAGGTTACATACAGGTACAGAATTAGAATAAAGCACCTCAGCAGGTTATTATAATCCCCACAGATTATTGAATACCAACACTTGGTCTCTATCAATCCCAATAAGTTATATATATGGTCAGCTCTAAAAGAACAACCCCTTATATCTCAGATGAATAATGTACATAGTCCACAATTAAAGTATCCATTCAATACAAACTGTAGTATGCCAAACCAAGATTCAAATGATAGTTATCAAGTCGACAATTAACAGGATGTATACTGATAAGGTGTACCTGGAGTGCCCATTATGATATTGTATGTTCAGTTCAAATATTGGTGATGCTCGGTGGTGATCCATTTTGATCGTCGTGTACCAGAGGGTGACGTCAATATTAGATCTATTATCTTAAATTGGTATTAGTAAGATAGACAGGCATAAACTGGTTTTCATCATCCATATCATTAGTTTGTACTGCTATCCAAGATTGAGATATTGTATGCCCAGTCTATGTTTCGCTGTTACAGAGTGTGAATCCAGATTAATTAGAGTATGCCAAATTCCATTATATATCTCTCCACGGATCCTCAGTCTATACTCAAGAGAGATAGATGAACGACAGGTCATTTTGTATGAATATACGAAGAGTCTATAATACATAACACCGATTCAAATGTTGTAAGGCAACATTAATTTCCCATGGCATCCATACTTCTATACATAACCAACCTTTATCCTCATTCTATGCATATTGATCTTATTTATGTCAGTATTATCACTTATCCTCTTAATAGCAACTACTTACAAGTACAATTTAATCGGACCATATTATGTATTGTTATTCCATAGCTGTGTATACTGTTTATCAACGAGTGTTTGATAATGCTTTATATCCAACCTTCGCTACATTATGTCAACATATGTGTCAGCAATTACTCGTGTTAGATATTCTGTAGTTATTTTCTTTTACCTCATAAACAGAAGAGAGAATAGTCGGTGAACATGTCCTCATTCCACCTGATCCCATCCTGCATCACTGTGTACTTTATCATCTTCAAAGGGTGCACCTGTATTTAGTTGTTCCTACTTGCACTGCATTCATACTCTGACTAATTATATCGACGTACTCTATCGTTGTCTATGTTCAGTTCTCCTGATAAGTGAACTGTGATGTTCGACATTCCCATCACTGACACCTTAGAAATATAAATATGTGTGTGAGAGTTTGTTTATCTATTTTTATTTTTATCCTTTTCTTTTTTTTATTTATTTACTATTTCTTTACCTTGAGCTATTGAACATATCCACTTCCAATGTATGTTTCCAGTCTACTGAACAATTGATCCCCACACTCATTCAACCCGATCAGACACTGCATCACTAAGAGTACTCCCAGTATTTATGTATATTATGGATGCTGTATACAGTTCATACATCTTTTAGTCTTCTCATATTGCTACAATATATAATCCATTAAACCATCTGCTCGACTGCTGCTGTTCCAATGACTGCGTATTCTACTTCTACATTCCCCATCATCAACATCCTGGTATAATATTTGTATAAGGTTATTTTCTTGTTCTTTATTCTCTATTTATCTAACTTGTCTTGTTTCTGGTATCCGCTTTCACTTTACACCCTCTGTATATACTAATCTACATACTCAATCAACTTCATCAACCTCTGCATTACCAAGAATATTGTCAGTAATTATGAATATCTTTGTTATTGTGTACAGTTCTTACTTTTTGTTTATATTCTCATATTGTTGTCGTTTTCTGTATAATAAACTGTATGTCCAAGTACTTTAAATCTGATGTCTGTGCATTCCAGGTATAGATCCCATCACGGACAGTAAGCACATTTGTTATTTGTATGTGTTATTGTTCTTAGGCTCTTATTGTCGTTTACATGGTCCCTACTAAAGTGAATGTGAAAAAGAGGGGATAATCGGAAAATAAAAAAATAAAGAAATAAACAAAAAAAATCTGTCCGGGCAAGTTGTGATATAAATGGACATAATAAATTGATGGAGCATTTGAACAGTTCACAATTTGGCATTCTTTATTTTGAAATTGAAATACAAATTGTAAAAGAGCTATAAAGTACATTATACATCCATTTTTTATACTTTAAACAGTACTATGACATATAAAAGAACCTCATGAACAACATACCTCACTTTCAGCATTCGAATCAAACCTTCGTGTATTGACATTAACTTTGGCATTCCAACTGCTCATAAGCAGTACGATTCGATTGGATAGCTAGCTCTTAAAAAGGATTGGACGGATCAAAGTTTAGTTCAGGCAGATCTCGTCCGTTCAAATCTTTTATATTGACATAGTATAAATAGAGACTCTTCAATGTAGTCAAACAAGGTGCTCTACTTATATCTACAAGATCAGTATATATGTTGTATCAGATCCACTTTGAATAAACATATGGATCATGCAAATGCAACATCTGCTATAATTAACTCTGAATGATACAATCTATCAATGGACGACAACATAGTACCATTGATTGTTATGGCAATTATGTTACTATAACTACCAATAGAACATCTGGCAACATAGCAACAATGTTCCAATCTATAGGCTCATTTTATTGACCACTTACTAAAATTAGATTGACGACCTAACTCATTCATCTTGACAGATAATGAATTAGTGTAACCATTAATGAAATCAGATAAAGAACACTTTTCATATATAGGATCTATGCTAATTGAGCCCGTCGGAGTTTGAGCTCCTAAAAAGGAATTAGAAAACTAATATAAATTTTAAAATTATAGCCAGTTGTCGGTGTCCAAGACACAGTCAAGCTCAATTTAGAACCCTTGTGGCCACACGTGCCTGTGCGATTAAATAAGCGAAAATTCAAGCCTAGAATACCAGCGAATAAACGTGCAAAACCCAGACCCAATCCTCCGACCAATTAGAATGCAGTATTACAACGATACCATATTTGACAGCTCTTCATATGTACAACAAGTAGATATCCTGACTATCCTTCTGGCTCCCTTTCATCTGATTCCTTGGTGTTAGATTCTTTTCTTATGATTATCCCATTGTTCTATCATATTACTTTCATATTATTTTCTATCGTATATTCTATTCACTATGTATTATTCATCATTCATACTTCCTTATACTATTTATATTCTCTATCATATCTATCCCTTAATTCCTCTATGTAAATATCATCTTATATTCATATCTCAAAAACATATAAATATGCAATGAAATTGCATAGGAAATAAACTTCATCTTATCTTTACTATAAACTTCACTTTACGTGTATTCTTTTAATTGCTATTAAAAGAAGTATCTTGGTTATACAATTATCTATATCTGGTCTTGGTCTACTAAGGATTTTACAATTCTGTCGGTGTGGATTACACAGCAAGTCCCTATATAGAAACCCTGTTCCCTCACGTGCCGCCGAGAGTGAATAAGCGTTGATTCAAGCCAAAAGCTCCAGCCAATAAGCGTTCGAGGCGTAAGATTGAACACTGATCCCATTTTTAACAATCATCCGTATGAACTGCCTTCCATATATTTATCCTTCTGACACCTTATATCTCATGCTTTCCATTAGTTTCTTCTTCACTTGATTCTTTTCTATGTAGATTATTCTTCTTCTTATTATCATGATTTTCTTATTATTCTTACACACTTCTCTATGATCATGATATTCTCGTATACTCTATCCACTCTATTTTTTATATTCATCATCTTCTATCCTTTATATGTTATTATATCACACTTGTATTATTAATTATCCTCTATTCAAATCATATCATATCTTTTATTCATTTTATATAAATATGCATCAAAATGCATACAATAAACATCATCTTCTTAACTCTTAAATAACTGTTACATTTGGTTTATAGTATCTTTTAATCCGTGTATTAAAAGATAGATTTTGGATTCTGATTACACTACAATTAAGCTTTGGGTTACCTGCGAATTGACAATTCGTTAATTAATTAAGAACAAATATGACCGTTTAAAATTTCCTTTTTTAAAACTAAAACTCCGACGGGCTCAAATTAGCTATCAGCCCATATATATAGAAGTCAAAATATTTGAATAATAAAGAGGAACAATCCTTTTTCCAGTCTGATTAATTACCACTGTTTTTATTTACATTACTTATTGGGATTCGTTTAGTTTGTATATCTTATATATACAACGATATACTCTTTCTGACTGTTACTCTCATTTCATCTGGTGTCACTCTGAATATTTATATTTTGTCTTTTCTTATCTCTCTTTGTGATGTATTATTTATTCTTCTACTAGTGTATTCTCTGTATTAGTTATCTATCTAGAGTGCTTTTTTTGACTATCTATGATGCTTATATTCTGGTATATCTGTTTCTCAGTTTTGGTTTAAGGGATGTCTGTATTCTGCTCTCTATGCTCCTAGTTCTATGGTGTTCTCTGTCAAAGTTTATATGTAATATACTCAAGAGTAATCCTTTATTATCATACTCCTAGTTCTATTATCTTGTATTGATACTCTCCACGATAAAGTACCTTGTGTTGTCTCCTATGATGTATGAATAGGTGTTGCTCTGGTCCTTATGATTGTATGATGACCATGTTGTGTAGTAGACTGACTTTCTCTTATTAGAAATATTGCTGGTAATCAAGAAGTTGTAAGTAACAGATACAACATATAATGAGCTCAATACTTACACTCTTATCTATTGATAGTGTATTCATTAACAGCGCAGTAACATTCCTCTACCTTTATCATCAACTGGATATCTCATGTATGGTATGTAATTTACTCCATGACATAACAATACATGACATTAACTTTCTTTTGCTGATAGGTGTTCTATCTTCTGTATGAATTACATATGTAAGTACATAAAATAACATACAGACAATACAATTACTCATACTATTTCTATCTTTAGTTCCATGCTATGTAACCCAGTAACTACTGTATATGATGCTTTCTTGTTTGTGGTATGTATTCCATATGTTGTCTGGTATACAGCATGATTCTATTGGGTAGATAGCTATAACTAAAAAAGAGTAGATGTAAGTAGATGCCGTGTTGTCTATATATGCTGTTTACTAATACAACTTCTTTATCATATAGTATAACCAATACAGCTTAATAAATACCTTTATTTCTCTCTGTCACAATGTACACTGCTGCCATATGTATCTGATACAACATACAATGCTTTTTCTCCCCATCTATCTCTATCTCTCTCAACATACAATGATCACAATGCTTCTTATACTCTATAGTGATTCCATAGATGGAATAACCAGTTTTATATTCATTCCAATAGTTTATTCTATTTAAAATAAAATGCATTTGATATGCATTACATACAATAATAACCAAAATAACAACGTCTATATGACGGTTTATGATAAGTATTTGTCCAAGAGTAACTGTGTATATGATGAGCATGTATCCAATAGAGACTGTATATATGAATCTTTTGCCCGAGTTATTGTCACGTGATTAAAAATGACCGGTTCGAAATATTACGACTGATAACATCCCGTCCGTTAAATCCTTAGATTTGTATACGTCCTGAAAAGTCGGACTATTATGACTAAATCAGTCAGTCTGTCCGTTATTAGACGCCCAAATCTTTCATAGTGCCAGGCTAGCACTAAGGCGAATTACTTGGAACATATGTCCAGTCATTGAAACGGTTGGTCCGAGTAAATAAGCTGGAGGCACTCTGACATCCCGGTACTTTTTTGTCCAAAATCTCGACATTTGCCAGGACAGAGTATGGGAAATGCCACTACTAGGTGCTAGGTATGTATCACTTCTAGCACATCTGAAGTATATGACTACACAATTATCAACCAATCATTTTATCATTTATCATTAGGAAGAAGCATTCATATTACAGAGTATTATTTGTATTATTGAGCCGATAATCAATATCATTTTATTTATAGAATAGTATTTACAAAAGAGATATATGATGCAATTAGTAAATGTAAAAAGAATAAGAAGCATAGAATCATACTATGGAATATAGATGCACATAGAATCTAATATTCAACCGTAATAGTATTGATTGTCTGTCAGTAAGGGTATCCCAGAAAAAATTATATTAACGTTATCTACGAGACCTAAAGGGTAACAGTTAATAAAAATACACTCGATTTCGATTTTATCACTTACATGTACACACTCATTTATACCATGGGAAGTAGCTTCAGTTAGATTTAGAACATATCTAGAACAGTAATAGTATTAGAGAGAGTAGATACTGTTTATGTATTATTCAACTTACATGAACATATTGTTAGATGGGAAAAAACTAGTGAGAATAAGCAGATATAATTTTGAGTAAAGAGTATATTAATAGATATAAATAGCAATTACCTCTTGTCAGTGAGAATCACAAGCACTAAGACTAGAAGCTTGTATTCTTAAGACGATGGCTATGAAGAAAGAGTAAACTATTAGTAATTATCAAAGATTATCTCAATTCATACATACACTACCAAGAAAAACAGCACAAAAGCTCACATTGGTACCACAACTATCAATCAAAACCAAAAGCAAGACGGTATATAATATAATAAGCATCAGTATCATCTGTGAAGATATACTTGGATGGAATGTACCTTCCACCTAATCATTAGAATACCCTGATGATAAGCACAATTGTAAGTACAAATAAAACCAATGTGAATTAAATCATATCAACTACCTTGGTTATTATTGTTGGAACAGAAAGGGATAATACCTGTGTGAGAGTAGAGCCATCTGATTAGCAGGAAGTTTCATCAAGTGTATTTATTTATACATGGGAACTATTAGGATACTATCCATTAAAGATAACAACAGTTCGGTAGAGACAAGACATATTTATGGACCAGAGATATTGTAACAGTTAATTATAATGCCAACGATACAGATCATCAGATTATATTGTAATAACACATGAGAAGTATGAATTTATTAACCTACCAGAAAAAATACAAGGATGTGCTAAATAATAAAAAGATGGAAGAGAAAGAGGAAAAAGATCTATCGCACCCATAATCCACTATTTTCGTCTGTCATTAATAATATAATATACCTACTCCGAAATATATACTTATATAGTTATAACTTCTACAACAATAAACAAAAATATTATCGGCTTTATGAGTACTCATTTCACTGATGTCAAGAAATGTAGTTGAAATGAGGGCATGTAATGGGGCTGGAATAAGGGATAACTACCCATTCTGAAAGTAGAAGAATACAAATATGAAAAGAGAAACGATCAGAAAATATCTAAATCTCTACTTTTTATACAGGTAATATTTCTCAGTGAACTCCCTAATACAGTACACACACTCTTGGTAATACACTATGAAAGATTTGGACGACTGATAACGGACAGAACGACTGATTTAGGCGGAATAGTCCGACTTTTCAGGACGTATACGAATCTAACAATTTAACGGACGGGATGTTATCAGTCGTAATACTTCGGACCGGCAATTTTTAATCACGTGACATTAACTCGGACGAACGATTCATATTTACAGTCTCTATTGGATACATGCTCATCATATACACAGTTACTATTGGACAGATACATATCATAAATCGATATATAGACGTTGTTATTTTGGTTATTATTGTATGTAATGGATATCAAATGTATTTTATTATGAATAGAATAAACTATTGCACTGAAGAAAGCTATTGTAATGAATATAAAACTGGTTATTCCACCTATGGAATCACCATAGAGTATAAGAAGCATTGTGATCATTGTATGTTGAGAGAGATAGAGATAGATGAGGGGAAAAAGCATTGTATGTTGTATCAGATAGAAATGGCAAGCAGTGTACATTGTGACAGAGAGAAATAATGGTATTCATTAAGCTGTATTGATTATACTATATAATAAAGAAGTTGTATTAGTAAACAGCATATATAGACCACACGGCAACTACTTACATCTACTCTTATTTACTCATAGATATCCATCTAATAGAAAGAACCCAGGTAGCATACTGTATACCAGACAAAATATAGGATACATACCACAAACAATAAAGCATTATATACAGTAGTTACTGGGTTACATAGGATAGAACTAAAGATAGAAATAGTATGAGTAATTGTATTGTCTGTATGTTATTTCATGTACTTACATATGTAATTCATACAGAAGGTAGGACACCTATCAGCAAAGGAAAGTTAATGTCATGTATTGCTATGACATGGAATAAATTACATACCATATATGAGATATCCAGTTGATGATAAAGGTAGAGGAATGTTGCTGGGCTGTTAATGGATACACTATCAATGGATAAAAGTATAAGTATTGAGTTCATTATATGTTGTATCTGTTACTTACAACTTCTTAATTACAAGTACGATATCTAATAAGAGAAAGTCAGCCTACTACAAAAAACGGTCATCATGCAATCATAAGTACCAGAGCAACACCTATTCATACATCATAGGAGACAACACAAGGTACTTTATCGTGGAGAGTATCAATAGAAGATAATAAAACTAGGAGTTTGATAATAAAGGATTATTCTTGGGTATATTACGTATACACTTCGACCGAGAACACCATAAAACAAGAAACATTGAGAGCAGAATACAGACAACCCTTAAGCCAAAACTGAGTAACATAAATACAAGAATATAAGCATTACAAATAGTCAAAAAGAGCATTCCAGAAAGATAACCAATGAAGAGAATACACTAGTAGAAGAATAGAGGATACATCACAAAGAGAGATAATGAAAGCCAAAATATAAATATTCAGAGAGACACCAGATGGAATGAGAGTAACAGTCAGAAAGAGTATATACTGATCTTAGTAGATATAAGTAGAGCACCTTGTTTGACTACATAGAAGAGTCTCTATTTATACTATGTGCTGGTACATTTTATGGTAGTATTGATTCAGAGTATTGGTTACCTATATTACTGTCATATCGAAGATGAAGGTCATTACCTTCTTTCTATCCACTGCTCAGGCACCTTAATTACAGTCTTTATTATATTCAAGAATAGTCATTATTAGATAAACGAAAGAAAGAGAAGATGGAAAGAAAAGAATGAAAAAGAACTTTACAAGGGTGTTATTATTATACTCCGTCCCAAAAGCATCTATTTGTATATTGTAGAATATTATGTGTGGTGAGTTCAAGGTATTACCCACTTAAAGGCAATCAATCAAGATAAAGATAGCATATAACTGTGTTGAAATAGTATTACCAATCACTATGTATAATCTTATATATTTAGTCAGCCATCAACAGCTTCCTCGCTTTAGAAAAACATCCAAGTGATACAGCAATCTCATTAAACATGACTATCCAGATCATATACAGAGAAAAAGTTAAAATAAAGCACCTCAGTAAGTTATTGGAATTCCACAGATTGTTGAATACCATCACTTGGACTCTATCAATCCCAATCAGTTATATATATGATTAGCTTTAAAAGAACAACCCCTTCTGTCTCAGATAAATGATGAACATAGTCCATAACCAAAGTGTCCATCCAATACAAACTCTAATATGCTCAACCAAAATTTAAAAGATAGCTATCAAGTTGACAAGTAACAGCATGTATACTGATAAGGTGTACCGCTAGTACCCATTATGATAGTCTATGTTCAGTTCAAATATTGGTGATGCTCAGTGGTGATTCATTTCAATCATCGTGTACCAGAGTGTGAAGTTAATATTAGATCTATTATTATCAATCAATATTTAAAAAATAGATGGGCATAAACTGCTTCCATTATGCTTACCAACGGTTTGTTCGGCTATCCATGATTGAGATATTGTATGCCCAATCTAAGTTTTGCTTTTACAGGGTGTAAATCCAGATTAATTAGAGTATGCTAAATTACATTATATATCTTTCCACGGATCCTCAGTCAATATTCAAGAGAGATAGATGATTAGCAGGCTATTTTGCATGTGTATACGAAGAGTCTATATATACACTATGAAAGATTACTCTGAGAAAAACACAACTTATAGAGTTTTTGACTCTCTTTATAATTGATCAACCAATCATATCGGACTGCTCATGATAAGATGAAATACAAATAACCAAGTCAATACACATATATACGATTTGGATGCTTGAAATGAGACAGACTATAACAATGGTTCTTATAATAGGTATGAAGTAGTTGAAAGTGAAGAAACTGGATGTATAGTGCCCATTGTAGTCGTTTAACTTTTTGCATTTTATCTAATCATTGAAAAAAGAGAAAGAGAAAATATAATGTGCTACCTCAAATTGCAATAAGCAATTAATTGGCTATGAATTTACCAGTATTTTGGAGATAAAGTTGAAAATATTTTCATTTATTTTCGAGTTCCCCCTTTTTCATCTCTTTCTCACTATACATTAAGGTAAACAACACTGAAAACAAGAGAGTAACAACAAAAGATAATAATACTCTTACATAATGTTAGAGATGGGAATGTAGAAGTGGAATGAGCAGACATCAGACCAACAGCAGTTCAGCACACAATAGTAGAAGGCTATGAAAAAGTAAAAAAAAATACACACCAGCTATAATATTCACGAGTGCTGATAGTGTGTTTAGTAATGTAGAGGTCGATGAGGTGGAATGAGCGCATAGTTCAGTTGTTCCATTGGCGAGGAGAGAGACAGTTGAAGTAGATAACACTAGTTATAAGAGGTAATCAAAGAAAAAATTTAGAATAAATAAAACAAACACTCATACATATATTATACTAGGGTGTCCGTGATGAGGGTATAGAAGTGGAATGGAGAGTCATCACAACGGCAGTAGTTGAACTCACAGTCTATATAACTTTATTTGACTATATGATCAGCAGACTAAGAAGAAGTAATAACTGTATGCAACAACTATATTATTCA
>JAIXMH010000196.1:0-21521 GCA_025528865.1 Pilobolus umbonatus
GTAATAGTGTATAAATTGTCTATGATTCCAGATGTCTACTCATTGCAACACTCATTCCACACATCCGCCACATTCATCAACGCATCTTTTTTTCGAAGGACTTCCCTTTTACTTATACTCTATGAATAACCATTGTTGCACTGGACAATATCTAAAAAAAAATATGATCAATATTCATATTCCAAAAATAGTTGGTCACTCGAGATGACGACTCATTCCACTTTCATTCCACACATCGGGTTCAAATGACTTGTGATCTACTTACACCAACTGTTTCCCCTACTGCATATATATCCTTTAATAACTTTTGTCCTTGTTCTCTATATAGTTTTGATGTTGTTAGGATATAGAATAGTTTTGAAAAGGAGGGAAAGAGAAAAAAATAAATAAATAAAATAAAGCAGTCAAGTGAAAATTACTAAGTGTGTGTGTGTAATGTATGGGGGAGCTCTCTGAGAAATAATACCTGTATAAATAGTAGGAATTTAGATATCTTTCTTATCGTTTTTCTTTTCATATTTGTATTCTTCTACTTTCAGAATGGGTACACTATGAAAGATTTGGACCTACGAGAATGGCCTGAACCAATATTCGGTTGGAAATAGTGTTTTTAAAAGCTAGCTAGCCAATCGAATCGTACTGCTTATAAGCAGTTGGAATGCCAAAGTTAATGTCAATACACGAAGGTTTGATTCGAATGCTGAAAGTGAGATATGTTGTTAATGAGGTTCTTTAATATGTCTTGGTACTGTTTAAAGTATAAAAAAAGGATGTATAATGTACTTTATAGCTCTTTTACAATTTGTATTTCAATTTCGAAATAGAATATGCCAAATTGTGAGCTGTTCAAATGCTCCATCAATTTATTCTGTCTAATTATATCATTAACTTGCCCGGACAGATTATTTATTTCTTTATTTTTTTCATTTTCCGAATATCCCCTCTTTTTCACTTTCACTTTAGTAGGGACCATGTAAACGACAATAACACATACTAATAACGAATATGCTTGGTGTCTGTTATGTGGATCTATACCTGGAATGCACAGTCATTAGTTCTAAAATACTTGAACATACAGTATATTATACAGAATACGACAACAATATGAGAATATAAACAAAAAGTAAGAACTGTATACAATAATAAAGATATTCATAAATACTGACAATATTCTTGGTAATGCAGTGGTAGATGAAGTTAATTGAGTATGTAGATTAATATATACAGAGGGTGTAAAGTGAAAGTGGATACCGGAAACAAGACAAGGTAGATAAATAGAGAATAAAGAAGAAGCAAAATAAACACTGATACAAATATTATACCAGGGTGTTGATGATGGGGAATGTAGAAGTAGAATGCGCAGTCATTGGGACAGCAGCAGTCGAGCAGATGGGTTAATGGATATATGTTGTAACAATATGAGAAGTCTAAAAGATGTATGAACTGTATACAGCATCCATAATATACATAAATACTGAGAGTATTTTTAGTGATGCAGTGTCTGATGGGGTTGAATGAGTGTGGAGATCAGTTGTTCAGTAGACTGGGAACATACAGTGGAAGTGGATATATGTATCAACTCAGGGTAAATATATAGTAAATACAAAACAAACAAATAATAAAAAAGAAAAGGTTAAAAATAAAAATAGATAAACAAACTCTCACACACATATTTAGAATTCTACGGTGTCAGTGATGGGAATGTCGAACATCACAGTTCACTTATCAGGAGAACTGAACATAGACAACGATAGAGTACGTCGATATAATTAGTCAGAGTATGAATGCAGTGCAAGTAGAAACAACTAAATACAGGTGCACCCTTTGAAGATGATAAAGTACACAGTGATGCAGGATGGGATCAGGTGGAATGAGGACATGTTGACCGACTGTTCTCTCTTCTGTTTATGAGGTAAAAAAAATAACTACAGAATATCTAACACGAGTAATTGCTGACACATATTTTGACATAGTGTAGCGAAGGTTGGCATATAAAGCATTATCAAACACTCGTTGATAAACAGTATATACAGCTATGGAATAACAATACATAATATGGTCCGATTAAATTGTACTTGTAAGTAGTTGCTATTAAGGGGATAAGTGATAATACTGACATAAATAAGATCAATATGCATAGAATGAGGATAAAGGTTGGTTATGTATAGAAGTATGGATGCCATGGGAAATTACTGTTGCCTTACAATATTTGAATCGGTGTTATGTATTATAGACTCTTCGTATATGCATACAGAATGACCTGTCGTTCATCTATCTCTCTTGAGTATTGACTGAGTATCCGTGGAGAGATATATAATGGAATTTGGCATACTCTAATTAATCTGGATTCACACTCGTTAACAGCGAAACATAGACTGGGCATACAATATCTCAATCTTGGATAGCAGTACAAACTAATGATATGGATGATGAAAACCAGTTTATGCCTGTCTATCTTACTAATACCGATTGAAGATAATAGATCTAATATTGACTTCACCCTCTGGTACACGACGATCAAAATGGATCACCACCGAGCATCACCAATATTTGAACTGAACATACAATATCATAATGGGCACTCCAGGTACACCTTATCAGTATACATCCTGTTAATTGTCGACTTGATAACTATCATTTGAATCTTGGTTTGGAATACTACAGTTTGTATTGAATGGATACTTTAATTGTGGACTATGTACATTATTTATCTGAGATATAAAAGGTTGTTCTTTTAGAGCTGACCATATATATAACTTATTGGGATTGATAGAGACCAAGTGTTGGTATTCAATAATCTTTGGGGATTATAATAACCTGCTGAGGTGCTTCATTTTAATTTTTTATCTGTATGTAACCTGGATAGGCTTGTTTAATGAGATTGCTGTTTCACTTGGATGTATTTATAAAGCGAGGAAGCTGTTGATGGCTGACTGAATATATGAGATTTTACATAGTGCTTGGTAATACTATTTTAGCACTGTTATATGTTATCTTTATCATGCTTGATTGCCTTTAAGTGAGTAATACCTTGAACTCACCACACATGATACGCTTCAATATAAAATAGATGCTTTTGGGACGGAGTATAATAATACCACCCTTGTAAGTTTTTTTTTATTCTTTTCTTTCCCATCTTCTCTTTCTTTCCTTTATCTATAATGACTATTCATGAATATAATAAAATACTGTAATAAAGGCATCTGTGCAGTAGATGGAAAGAAGGTAATGACCTTCATCTTCCACATGACAGAAATGTAGGTAACAAATAGTCTGAATAAGTACTATTATAAAATGTACTCATAAATAGTATAGATAGAGACTATAATATGTAGTCAAAGAAGGTACACTACTTCTATCTACCAATATCAATATATACTCTTTCTGACTGTTACTATCATTCCCTCTGGTGTCTCTCTGAATACTCATAGTTTGGCTTTCCTTATCTCTCTTTATGATGTATCCTTTATTCTTCTACTAGTGTATTCTTTTTATTGGTTATCTATCTGGGAGTGCTCTTTTTGATTATCCATGATGCTTTATCTTCTGGTACGGCTGTTACTCAGTTTTGGTCTAAGGGTTGTCTGTATTCTGCTATCTATGTTGCTTGTCTTATGGTGTTTTGGTCAAAGTGTATACGTAATATACCCAAGAGTAATCACTTATTATCATACTCATATTTCTATTATTTATCAGTGATACTCTCTACGATAAAGTACCTTGTGTTGTCTTATATGATGTATGACTAGATGTTGCTGTATATTCAGTCTGGTACTTATTATTGTATGATGCCCATGTTGTGTAGTAAACTGAATTTCTCTTATTAGATATCTTACTTGTATCAAGAAGTTGTAAGTAACTGATAGAACATATAACGAAATCAATACTTATACTCTTATCTATTGATAGTGCTTCCATTAACAGCCCAGCAACAGTACCTCTACCTCTATCATCTACTGAATATCTTGTGTATGGTATGTCATTTACTCTATGTCATAACAATACATGACATTAACTTCCCCTTGCTAATAGGTGCTCTATCTTCTGTTATGTATTACATATGTAAGTACTCGAAATAACATAAAACAATACAATTACTCATACTATTTCTATCTTTAGTTCTATGCTATCTAACCCAACTAATTACTGTATGTGATACTTTCTTGTAAGTGGTATGTATTCTATATGTTATCTGGTATACAGCATACTAATTGGGTTCTTTTTATTAGTTGGAGAACAATGACTAAAAGAAGTAGATGTAAGTAGCTGCCGTGTTGGCTGTATATGCTGTTTACTGACAGAACTTTTTTATCATATAGTATAATCAATACAGCTTAATGAATACCATTATTTTTTTCTGTCACAACGTACACTGCTTACCATCTCTATCCCATCCAACATACAATGCTTACTCTCTCGATCTATCTCAACGTACAATGTTTACAATGCTTTTCTACTTCATGGTGAATCAACAAATGGACCAACCAGCCCTCCCGATCAATACTCATAGCTTAGTTCAATACAATTCTTTATTCTAGTCATAATAAAATACATGTAATATGCATTGCATTCAATTATAGCCATAATATTATCGTCTATCCTATAATATATCTAATAAATCCATCCAATAGTAACCGTATGTATGATATGAATGTATCCAATGGTAAAGCTATACATGAATCTTCTGTCCGGGTAAAAGTCACGTGATTTAAAATGGCCGAGCCGAAGTATTACCAACGGATGTTGGTACAGTCCATTAAATCGTATAGATTTTTTTTGGTTCTAGCTGTCGGAATATTACCAACCTGAGATATGCAATGGCCAAGTTTGGTAGGTCCAAATCTTTCATAGTGTTTAATTCATCAATCATATCAATATCCATTGGGTCATCGACATATTGTTGTTGTTGACGACGAGGAGGTTGATAATTAGCATAATTATCCCTATCAGCGGAGTCAAAGGATAATGCTGCTCTCACAGCTTCTTGAAGAGTGTCCACATTATTTTGACGAATGTGGGCTCTCATTCGGCTGAGAGACAAACCACGAACAAACCTATCAGTAGCTTCTTCATTATTCATCCCTGGTAACGCAAGCTTCAAATCCATGAATTCATTTATGTAGGTTACAACGTCAGCGGTTTGTTTTAAATTGCACAACTTGTCACGTGCAATTCTGATGGAGTTGTCGGGTCTGAAGAAAGCAACTAATTCTCTCTTCAGTTCCAACCAAGACAGAGGTACATCTTCACTTGCTTCGAGTGTCCTATACCATGCATCAGCACGGCCACGAAGCAAGGTTACAGCAAATCGGAATGTTTTTTCATCATCCCACTTGTGGAAGTCGGAGAATCTCTCCACAGATCGTACCCATCCATCAATGAGTAGGGTGTCACGAGTACCATCATAGGGTAATGGCTCGGACATTCGGATTCGGTAGTCTGTTTGTTTTTCCAACAGACTGGCTAAGATACTGAGTGTATCTTTATTGTCCACAGGGACATGTTTTGAGATATCAGCCTTGGGATCGGCAGGCATTTAAATAAAAATAGAAAGTAATACAGAGATATAATAGTAATAAAAGTGTATATAGAGAAGTACAAAGGTTATAAAGTGTATATAAAGTATACAATGGTTACAATATTAAAAATAATACAAAGATTCAATAAAGTTCAAAAGTGTATATAGAGAAATACAATTCGAGTAAAATAGAAGAAAGAAATATAGAAGAAAAGTAAACGGGCAGGGTTCTTGTACGCAGACAGTAACGGATCAATAGACAACCAAATGCTACCAATGTAATTTAGGCGGTAGACAGAGACACAGAGTAGACGAGATTAAGTTGAATAACAGCAGTGACTTTTATATAATTTAGAAGTCCAATGGCAAATAAAAGTAATAAGAGATTTCAGTTGAAGAGTAGTAAGTTAATGAGTTTATTTCCTATGCAAATCAATGCATATTTATATGTTTTTGAATATGAAATATAAGATGATTTTGATACAAGTTGATGAGTAATAGAATATGATAATGACTGCATAGAAATGGATAGAATGATGTGATATAGAATAGAATAGTACAATAGAATAGAATAATATGATAATGGATAAATATAACGATGGAAGTTGTGATTGCACAAGGAAGAATATTCGAGTAGAAGAAGACCAAAAGAAATGATTATGAAGGAATAGCATCATATGAAGAATATGAACATATGCAGATTAAGGGAAGCATGTTCATAAGCATGGCTAACATAAACAGTATCATTGTGTGATCTTTCTTCTTGAACGCCTATTGGCTGGTATTTTTGGCTTGAATTTTCTCTTGTTGATTCTCACAGGCACATGTGGCCACAAGGGTTCCTTATTGAGCTTCACCCCTTCAGGCACACCGACAGTTGTGTCAGTGTCCCAAGTACACAGCCATCGGATATGGAATTAGTGTCACAATACTATGAACGCCCCAAGAAATATAAAAGGAAGTTTACACCTACAAAACCAATCAATCAGAAGAGATCACGTCCCAAGCTGAATTGTATATTCCAACACGCCTGTCGATACCATAATCACCATTGCTAAAACTCCCATTGTCTAATGATCAATTCATAAGCCTTATCAACATGTTCATAGTCTTTTATACAATACATTGTTCCCATCAGTAGTCTCAGCAGTCATGATGCATCACATTGTCATTGCTCAGCATTATATAATTTGTATTATCTTATATTTAGTTAAATTCCCATAGCACAATCCTATTTTATCCAGTTGACTTAATATCTCAGAAAACATATAAATATACCACAATTATTATTCAATAAACATTATTCTTTATCAACTTAACAACTACTTCTCTCTTAGTTTTACTACTAAGTAAATTAGTACTCTCTTTGGGTGTATCCCCGGTTTACTATCTGTCTGGTGATCAGATACCTGATTTACATTTGGTAGCAGTTGGCCTGTAAAAAACTACATCAAGGCGACTGTTCTGGCTACTCTATTACGAAAACATTGAACGCTTATTTGAAACCTGTATTGTTGTCAAATAACTCTTACTCTATCTACACCTTTATTTTGTGTGGTTAATTACCCTTTGATCTGTAACTGTATTCTTCATTTTAACAACCTTTTAACGACCTTTTAACGATCCTATTTTATTATTTTATTTTATTTTGTGTGGTATACTTACCCTTTGTCATTGTATTTAGCTCTAGTAACATTTTAACGACCTCCATTCTTATTATCTTGTGTATCATCACACTTTGTATAACTATATTTTTATCTATTCATTTTTGAACCTTTTTAGCTTATGCCCGTGGACAAGAATACCCCTTCTTCCTCCGCCGAATCCAAGTTTGCTCCGCCCATTAATCAAGAAACACCCACATGGATCGCTGCCCTCGCTCAAGCCCTACAAACATCCAATAATGAAAGTAGGATTAAACTTCCTGATACGTATGATGGTTCAAGGGATGCTTTGTTAATTGATGGCTGGACAAGGTCCATAGAAAGATACGCCGACTTCCACTCGTGGGACCCTGACCGCACTTGCCGTTTTGCTGTGACCTTGCTGAGATCAAGAGCTGATGTATGGTACAGGAGTCTGGAAGTAAGTGATGATGCTCCTTCAGATTGGTTAACTTTCAAACGACTCTTGGTTGATTTCTTTAAACCGGATAACTCTGTTCGTGTTGCCCGTGACAAAATCGCCTATTTTAAGCAAAGAGGTGACTTGGTATCCTACATTAATGAATTCATGGACTTAAAACTGGCCATTCCAAATATGAATGACGAAGAAGCCAACGACAAGTTCATAAGAGGATTATCTGACCTTCGTACTCGTGCTCATGTCCGCCAACAAGACCCACCTAACCTCCAATCTGCCATCCATGCTGCTCTTGCCTTTGATTCTGCACAAACAGAGGATTATCCGTACAACAACCCTATCATGCGTAGGAAGCCGCTTACACCTGCCTATGATCCCATGGACCTCGATTACACTGAAGAAGTCTATGCTTTCAATAACAGATTTAATAACAAAGAAACAATAGTAACATTAATAATAACTATCGTCGCAACCCTCAAACCTCAAATGAAATGATCTGCTACTATTGTCACAAGAAAGGTCATCTCAAAAGGAACTGTTTATTAAGAAAATCTGATATTGACAAACTGGATAAAAGGCAGAACTCGTATCATCGTCCTCGTTTTCCTCCAAGACAGGATTTTCACTGAACGTGGCTGAACAACAGGAAGGTCAGTCACGTCACCATCCAAAAACCCTTCCCTACACTGATAATTGCGGAGGCCACAGTCACTATAACCATTCTCCCCATACTACTACCACTACTACCACTGATAACAATGATGATGATAATAAATTAATTGATTTTGACACTTATTCTAACGATGGCCATTTTAATTCTTTATATCCCATTTTAGAACCCCAACCATACACTGCTCCTCCCTTTGAACTGAAATCCGTACAACATATTACTACCTTATTGAACAATGATTCTATTGATGATGCGCAGTACTTGGCTGAACTGAACTCTACGAACACTACCCGCTTACCTTTGTACAAGTTTCTATTTATGAACAATGCATTCAAGGTTCTCATAGATAGTGGTGCAAGCGAGAACTATGTCTCTCCCCATGTAGCCCAACTTGCCAACTCTCTCATCCTTGTACAGAACAAGCAGGTTGAAACTGCCAGTGGTGACATTACATCTATTAAATATAAAGTTAACATGAACATTAACCTTGAAGGATACAAAGATATAATTTCTGCTTATGTCTTTCCTTCCAAGTTTGATTTAATACTAGGACGTTCTTGGCTGCAGACTTCTCATGCTATCCCTAATTGGCAAACTGACACCTGGACTCTCACACAAGACCACCGTACTATAAGCCTTGCTCCTATCAATAACTACCGTAGCCCTGTATCTACAATGAATTTGAACTATCTTGTATCCCATAAACAGTTAAACCGCCTTCTCAAGAAACCCGGTACCCAGACTTTTGCGCTATGTATCAAATCCAACTTTCTTAGTAACAATTGTAATATTACCCATGATCAGAACCCTACTAATGCATTCTCTTTAAATACTTTAGACATCAACGATACCTCATCAAGCAACCAATACTGGATCAAGTTGGTTAAAGAGTATCCCGAAGTATTTAAAGATGAATTGCCTGGTCTACCGCCCAACCGTGATGTTCAACATGTGATACAGACTGGTGATGCTACCCCTATTAGTCGTTCTCCGTTCAAGATGAGTCCTGCAGAGCTTGATGAACTTCAAAGACAGTTGAAAGAACTGTTGTATTCTTGTTTCGTTAAATTTATAAAGCTTTATGAAGTATTTTAGAACCCTTTTTATTGGAGAAATAGAATACAAACTAAAGTGAAGTTATCAAAGTGGATGGGGAAAGCAGAGGGTATTTATATACTTTTGAAATGGGAGAATACGTGAATAGAACTTTCGGTGTAAACCGTAGACAGAGAGTACCAGCCAATGAGAGTGGTTATCATATATTAGAATGAAACCTCTAGCTGGATGAAGTGGATAAGAGCATAGCAGAATAAGATGGTAGATGATTGTGTATTCAGTAGATTGATCATGGCCTAATTAGAGTTTGAGATGTGTCATAATAGTGGATGAATTCTTAACAGCGTTCCTTTCGATATAGGATACAGTCTGACTTTAGAATCTACATGCCTGATCACAACAAGAACTATCCTCGCTTGGTCTAATCCGTCCTAGTGCCTCACCATGGGGTGCACCAGTCCTATTTGTCCGTAAGAAAGATGGATCTATGAGAATGTGCATTGACTACAGAGCCCTGAATAAAGTAACCATCCGTAACAAACATCCTTTACCCAGAATTGATGAATGCCTTGATCGTCTCCATGGATCTTCCTTCTTTACTAGTCTAGATCTCAAATCAGGTTATCATCAAGTCCGTATTCACCCTAATGACATTCCCAAGACTGCCTTTAATACTCGCTATGGACAATTTGAATTTCTTGTACTGCCCTTTGGTCTGACTAATGCCCCACCAACGTTCCAAAGTTTAATGAACAGTGTATTAGGTGATTGTCTTGACAAGTTTGCTTTGGTATACCTTGATGACATTCTTATTTTCAGTAAGACCGAACAAGAACACAGACAACATGTGCGACATATTCTAGACCGATTGAAGAAGGCCAAGCTTATTGCTAATATGAAGAAGTGTGAGTTCGGAAAGAAGGAGCTGGTGTTCGTCGGTTATAAGGTTACCGCCAATGGTATTCTACCTGCTCCGGATAAGGTTCAAGCCATACAGAAATGGCCCAAGCTAACTAATGTACAAGAAGTTCGTTCGTTTTTAGGTTTAGCCCAGTATTATAGAAGATTCATGCCTAACTTTGCAACCATAGCCTCTCCATTAACAGACTTGACAAGAGGTGTACGACCCAAGAAAAGACCTATAATATGGACCGAACAATGTCAATATAGTTTTGATCATATAAAAAAATTATCAACCTCTGCTCCTGTATTACAGTTACCTGATATGTCCAAGCCCTACCGCATTGAAACAGATGCTTCTGATTATGGTGTCGGTGCTGTACTTCTTCAACCCGGTGATGATGTCAATAGTCAATGGCATCCAATAGCTTATGAATCAAAGAAACTGTCTACTGCTGAGAAGAACTACCCGGCACAAGAGCGGGAACTCCTAGGAATTGTACATGCTCTCCGTACTTGGCGCTGCTTTGTTGATGGTTGTGTTGGTGGATACACAGTGTACTCAGATCATCTCCCATTGAAGTATTTCCGTGCCCAAGAAAAGCCCACTCCAAGACTCGTCCGTTGGATTACCGAATTAGAATCCTATGCTCCAGATATCCAATATAAGCCCGGAAAAGAAAATAGTGTACCTGATATATTGTCAAGAATTAAAGATCCTTATGCCCCATCCAGTAAAGTTGAATCGTTGGAGCCGTCCTACCTATATGCCACTGCCTTGTCCCCTATGAACGTTCCTACCAAGAAGTTTGTCTCTCAAGATGTTGAAGCTGATTGGCCGCTACTTCTACTCATGGGTAAAGATAAAATTAATAAAATAACTAATATTGCCTTGAAGGAACACTTAGAGCAAGAAGAAAAGAATTTCCGTATTGATGGTAACAATGTACTTCGTAAGGTGTCTATTGGCGATCCCGGTTTTATCAAGTTCGTCCCTTTTCTCCCTTTGGCGTCCCGTGCAGATACAGTTTCTAAGTATCATAATTCATTTGGTCATGCTAACTTTAAAAACATGTTAAATATGCTAACTCCTCGATTCTGGTGGCCCACTCTCCGTAAAGATCTGCGTCAATGGTTACTTACTTGTCCTCCTTGCCAGTTAAATCGTCGTCGTGGTAATGCCCATCATGATTTTATGCATCCACTCAGGATTCCTACTGCATTTGACAGATGGCACTTAGATTTCATAGGTGAACTGCCTACTACTCTGAATGGTAATCGGTGGTTGATTGTTGGTGTTGATTATGCGACAAACTGGCCAATTGCTCGTGCTGTTCCTGTAGCTTCCAAAGAAGCAGTTGCCGATTTTATCTATGAAGAGATAATGATGCGTTTTGGTTGTCCGTCTGAGATCCTCACTGATCGTGGTGCCAATTTTACCAGTGAACTACTTAAAGCATATGTTAAACGTGTTGGTACTAATCATAAATTAACCTCGGCCTACCACCCTAGAACCAATGCCAAAGTTGAACGTTTTAATGGTGTCCTCAAAGATATGCTCAGAAAGTATACTAATGGTGCTCTTCATCGGTGGGATGATTTCGTGAATGCTGCTCTCTGGTCTGCCCGAATTCGTGTACATACAACTACAGGATTTAGCCCCTTCTACTTAACCTATGGTCGTGAGCCAAGATTGCCTGGTGATACTCTCCGCCCTTATATAGACAAAGATACCTTTAATGATCCTCGAACTGTTGCCGATATTACTTCTAGAGAACTTACTGAACTACAACAACATCGTGCTGCCGCTGAATTCCGTCTCAAAGCTATGGGTGAAAAAGACAAGGAAAGGTGGGATGCAGTAGTGAAGAAACGTTCTTTTGGAATTGGTGATATGGTCAATCTAACTCATGAAGGTCGTTATAGTCTCGAGCCCCGCTTCAAAGGTCCCTTCATGGTGGTAAAGGTATACCCTGATTTTGGTACTTATCGCTTACATACTTTAGCTGGTGAACCCTTGAAATCCTTAGTTCATGTCGATCGTCTGATGCCTGCTTTTGGTAAACCTCCTCTCGAACCCTGGTATGATCCTGTTGTGTCTCGTCGTGAATGGCGTAGTGATATGTTAAATGCTGAAGAAAGTTCCCCTAGTCAAGTCAATAATAATAATAATAAAGATAATGTATACAAGTCCTATCACGTGACGCTCCCTCCTGCTTCGGACATTGATACCATTGATCCTCCTGGTGAATCCGATCGTCCTGTACCCAGCTCTTCAGTCTCCACCGCCAACAATAACCTTTCTAGCCCGATGACTTCATCTGCTCCTGCTGTGCCTCAAGCCAAGCCACTCTCTGTGTCTCCAAGTGTCAAGTCCTCCATAGTCTCTTCCAGTGTCAAGTCCTCCAATGTTCCTCCAAATGTCAAGTCCTCCACAGTCTCTTTCAATATCAAGTCTAATGTTAACCTATTCCCAAGTCAACTTCTGATATACCTCCTATTGTGCCTCCGGTAATTTTCAAAGATGCTTCAAGTTATGTCAAGTCCCCTATGCTATCATCGTCTTCTATACCTACTGTCATGTCCTCTTCTTCTATGCCTTCTTCTATGCCTGGTTTATCTTCTGCTTCTTCTATGTCCCCTAATGTCTCTATGCCTCCTGTTGTTGTTTCTCCTGTTCCAATACCTCTATCAGTGTTCAGGGTCGAACACAAAGCTTGAAGGGGGGTAATGTCAGTGTCCCAAGTACACAGCCATCGGATATGGAATTAGTGTCACAATACTATGAACGCCCCCAGAAATATAAAAGGAAGTTTACACCTACAAAACCAATCAATCAGAAGAGATCACGTCCCAAGCTGAATTGTATATTCCAACACGCCTGTCGATACCATAATCACCATTGCTAAAACTCCCATTGTCTAATGATCAATTCATAAGCCTTATCAACATGTTCATAGTCTTTTATACAATATATTGTTCCCATCAGTAGTCTCAGCAGTCATGATGCATCACATTGTCATTGCTCAGCATTATATAATTTGTATTATCTTATATTTAGTTAAATTCCCATAGCACAATCCTATTTTATCCAGTTGACTTAATATCTCAGAAAACATATAAATATACCACAATTATTATTCAATAAACATTATTCTTTATCAACTTAACAACTACTTCTCTCTTAGTTTTACTACTAAGTAAATTAGTACTCTCTTTGGGTGTATCCCCGGTTTACTATCTGTCTGGTGATCAGATACCTGATTTACAGTTGTGTAGATCAGGTATCTGATCACGAGACAGACAGTAACCAGGGATTTACCCAAATACTTAGTAGTAAAACTAAGAGAGAGATAGTTATTAAGTTGATAAAGAATAATGTTTATTGAATAATAATTGTGATATATTTATATGTTTTCTGAGATATAAGTTAACTAGATATAATGGGGTTTGTGCTATGGGAATATGACTAAATATAAGATGGTACAGATTATATAATGCTGAGTAATAACAATAAGATGCATCATGACTACTTGATGTATCTTATAGTAAAAGTAACAGTAAGACACAATGAATAAAAGTTAAGAGACTATATGGATTAAACCAGACACTTAAACAATTCCAATCTTTATTCATGAAAACAAACAAAGACTATTTATAAGAAAATGGAAGGATTGATAGATCTACCAGATTAAGGTTGCTGAGTTATATATCTGACAGGTGGTTCCAGTTATGTGGATTACTGGTGATTGATTCAGATCGCTGGTTATATCGATGGTCATAGAAACAGTGTAAGTTTATCCAGGAACAAATCAGAGTCCTGAATCATAAGATGTAGTGACGATAGCGGCTAAAGTATTTGACAGATGCTGATTCATCAGATAGACCATATGTAGAAGACAGAGATGTCTTGCTGTATGAATCTGCTTGATGAATGTTTGATCCATGTGTGACATAATGTATGATGTATAGGCTTGTATACATCACTACTAAGACTACTGATAGGAATAGTGTATTGTATGATGGTAACTTTGAACGTGTAGATAAGAGCGGCATGACTTGATCATTAGACAATGAGAATATTACCAATAGTGATTATCATGTAGGCAGGCGTGTTGGAGTATACAATTCAGCTTGGGGCGTGATCTCTTCTGGTTGATTGGTTTTATAGGTGTGAACTTCCTTTTATACTTCTTAGGGCGTTCATAGTATTGTGACAATAATTCCATATCCGATGGCTGTGTACTTGGGACACTGACATTACCCCCCTTCAAGCTTTGTGTTCGACCCTGAACACTGATAGAGGTATTGGAAACAGGAGAAATAACAACAGGAGGCATAGAGACATTAGGGGACATAGAAGAAGCAGAAGATAAACCAGGCATAGAAGAAGAGGACATAACAGTAGGTATAGAAGACGATGATAGCATAGGGGACTTGACATAACTTGTAGCATCTTTGACAATTACCGGAGGCACAATAGGAGGTATATCAGAAGTTGACTTGGGAATAGGATTAACATTAGACTTGATATTGGAAGAGACTGTGGAGGACTTGACACTTGGAGGAACATTGAAGGACTTGACAGAGGATGACTTGACTTGAGGCACAGTAGGAGCAGTTTTATTCATTGGGCTAGAGAAGTCAAAGTTGGCAGTAGAGGCCGAAGAGCTGGGTGCAGGAAAGTCGGGTTCGCCAGGAGGATCGACAGTATCAATATCTGAAGCAGGAGGGAGAGTCACGTGATAGGACTTGTATACATTATCTTCATTATTATTATTGTTCACTTGACCAGGGGAGCTTTCTTCAGAATTCAACATATCACTACTCCATTCACGACGAGACACAACAGGATCATACCAGGGTTCCAGAGGAGGTTCACCAAAAGCAGGCATCAGGCGGTCGACATGGACTAAGGATTTCAAGGGTTCACCAGCTAGAGTATGTAAGCGATAAGTACCAAAATCGGGGTATACCTTCACCACCATAAAAGGACCTTTAAAGCGGGGCTCGAGACCATAGCGACCTTCATGAGTTAGGTTGACCATATCACCAATTTCGAAAGAACGCTTCTTCACTACTGTATCCCACCGTTCTTTATCTTTCTCACCCATAGCTTTGAGACGGAATTCAGCAGCAGCACGATGTTGTTGTAGCTCAGTAAGTTCTCTAGAAGTGATGTCGGCAACAGTTCGGGGATCATTGAAGGTATCTTTGTCTATATAAGGGCGGAGAGTATCACCAGGCAATCTTGGCTCACGACCATAGGTTAAGTAGAAGGGGCTAAATCCTGTAGTTGTATGTACACGAATTCGGGCAGACCAGAGAGCAGCATTCACGAAATCATCCCACCGATGAAGAGCACCATTAGTATACTTTCTGAGCATATCTTTGAGGACACCATTAAAACGTTCAACTTTGGCATTGGTTCTAGGGTGGTAGGCCGAGGTTAATTTATGATTAGTACCAACACGTTTAACATATGCTTTAAGTAGTTCACTGGTAAAATTGGCACCACGATCAGTGAGGATCTCAGACGGACAACCAAAACGCATCATTATCTCTTCATAGATAAAATCGGCAACTGCTTCTTTGGAAGCTACAGGAACAGCACGAGCAATTGGCCAGTTTGTCGCATAATCAACACCAACAATCAACCACCGATTACCATTCAGAGTAGTAGGCAGTTCACCTATGAAATCTAAGTGCCATCTGTCAAATGCAGTAGGAATCCTGAGTGGATGCATAAAATCATGATGGGCATTACCACGACGACGATTTAACTGGCAAGGAGGACAAGTAAGTAACCATTGACGCAGATCTTTACGGAGAGTGGGCCACCAGAATCGAGGAGTTAGCATATTTAACATGTTTTTAAAGTTAGCATGACCAAATGAATTATGATACTTAGAAACTGTATCTGCACGGGACGCCAAAGGGAGAAAAGGAACAAACTTGATAACACCAGGATCACCAATAGACACCTTACGAAGTACATTGTTGCCATCAATACGGAAGTTCTTTTGTTCTTGTTCTAGGTGTTCTTTCAGGGCAATATTAGTCATATTATTAATTTTCTCTTTACCCATAAGTAAAAGTAACGGCCAACACTATGAAAGATTTGGACCTACGAGAATGGCCTGAACCAATATTCGGTTGGAAATAGAGTTTTTAAAAGCTAGCTGGCCAATCGAATCCTACTGCTTAAGAGCAGTTGAAATGCCAAAGTTAATGTCAATACTCGAAAATTTGATTCAAATGCTGAAAGTGAGATATGTTGTTCATGAGGTTCTTTTATATGTCATAGTACTGTTTAAAGTATAAAAAAAGGATGTATAATGTACTTTATAGCTCTTTTACAATTTGTATTTCAATTTCAAAATAAAGAATGCCAAATTGTGAGCTGTTCAAATGCTCCATCAATTTATTATGTCCATTTATATCACTAACTTGCCCGGACAGATTATTTATTTTTTGTTTATTTGTTTATTTTTTTCATATTCCGAACATCCCCTCTTTTTCTCTTTCATTTCAGTAGGGACCATGTAAACAACAATAAGAGTCTAAGGATAATAAAACATACTAATAATTAATATGCCTAGTGTCAGTGATACGGCAACGAAACTGGAGCATCAAATTAGAGAACATCTGTCTGCACATATGGAATCACCCAATATCTACACACCGTTTGATTTACGGTCGAATATGCTTGGACAGTTATAGATTATGCACATTGGCTCCATGATGCATATAGAATCTCGTACGATATGATTGATAACAATACTCAAGATATCACTCGGTATATCCACAGTGTCGACTGCTCGTATACATTATTTTAATCAGCTAACCTATGGATGTTTGGGATACTGGTTGCTTACAATGGAAAAACTAATGACTTACATTATGTCCATGATCGATGAATATGGACAGTGACAGTAAGTAGTTTTTATAGATTCTTTGAGTATGCGATTAAAGAATGTTATTATATAATTAGCTTGAATACACCAATGGTTTGGTCCGATCAATTACTAGATCAGCAGTGATATAATAATCTGTATGGTTAATCCTTTCATGGGAATCACAGTAAAGAAAATGGCTCAACACTGGTAGTTTATACACAAGATAAATAGACTAGGTTAAATTATTTATATGTTGAGTAAAAGGTAATGTATTAATATATGTTTATTGTTGCATAGCTTATAAATTTTAATTGGTCATATTTATATTAGATGGAGTAATGAATGAATGAATGTATTGAACGAATGTATTGAATGATTTTGAAGAGGAAGCATATGGCATAGAAGGAGTGGAAATGGGGGGAAAAAATTATAAATTGCGAAGCATACCACGGTTTAATGACATGTTGCGAGTGAAGGAGTTATAAGGCGATATGACACAGTAAGAATTGTTAGTAGGGGACTTAACAAGACCTACTTGTGCAGTGATCTGGAGAATGTCGATAACCCTATAGGTGGGTGCTTCATCAGCTTGACGAAGTGTTATCGAGGGTATACACTTGTCGTATGTGGTGGTAGTATGGGACTTGGCTACTTCAACAAAAACAAGATGGTGCTCCTGGTCCAAGTGGAAATGAGAGAAGAAAAAAAGAACAGTGCCAACAAACCAAGATAATCCCCTATTGTTGTGGTAGCTAAAAACAAATAATCAATACAAGGTCAAATTATTCGATTTATATGATTACTTTCTGTGGCTTGAATTAAACATCACAAAGTGGTTTCCTCTTCTATGTTCACCAAGCTTCTTTCTATTCATGGTGGAGGAGTACATAGTTGCGTTAATCCATGCACGACCAGAAAGTTGTATGGTTTGGTTGATGATGAATTCATCTTGGTGTATGCTGTGATTCCTGTAGTAATTGTGCAGTTGGAGAAGGATCGTAGTATTACTGACAGGGTAGCCGAAGCGTTTGATGCCATTATCGACAGAATTCATATCATATATCTCAATTGGTGACCACAATTGTGAAGAGTTGGTAAGGCCGGATGGGTGGTTGATGAAAGTGGATTCATTGAAGGGCTTTGGAGCAATGACATCGACTTCCTCTTCAATGTCGATGTGAATGTTGACATAATTTCTCAGAGCCATTCTCTCCACCAAGTTACTGGCATTGGCCCCATTGTTCACTTTACTCTTTATGAGCCTCGAAAACTTGCCAATGGTACGTTCAACTGGTCTCGTACTGTAACATCTCATGGGTCCAAGGCACTGAGTTATATAAGGAACATGATGGAGGTAGTGGTTTACCGAAGTAAACACACTTTTGGACAAGTTTTTTTCAGCGATTTGACACCTAAGGTAGTTATGCCAAATTTCAAAGTATCTAAAATAGGTATATGAGAATTAATGATGATTTTTATAGTGGTATTTCAACTTACCCTTCCATCTCAGATATCATCTTTTCGGTTATCTCCCATTGAAGAGCAAGACTACAACCTTTAGCCAAAGCTAGAAGAGAATTGCATGCATCAGCGTCTTTTATCAATGGACATACGATGGTGGGGACGGCATATATCAGGAAGTCGATATAATCAACCATCCTAGTACCTGCTGATCTTTTAATGATATCTTCCCAGCTACCTTGGAAAGACACCGGGATAAGACATCTAGATCGAGACAGGCACTCACCAATCGTTGCTAGATCATTATTTGTCAACAAGAAAGGATAACCATCAGTGGTTTTGTGGCCATTGACGTCGACATACAAGAATCGGGAAGTGGATGTCACGGTAATCATCTCTAATACCAGTTTGGCAACACCACCACCAATGAGGTGCATCTCATCTAACGCAAAGAAAGGACCACCCGAAAAACTGTGCAATTCTGCAAAAATAGAAGGTTTGTTCAATCCATTTGACTAAATAAAAATGGTTAATAATGTTGTTTATCATCTTTATCAGCAAGGTAATTACAGAATCGCCGTCTCTATAGTCCTTCAGTCTTCTCAAGGGTGCATTTGTATCCAAAAAATACATTCCCCTGTTGTAATTTTCCGGATGCTCTCCAACAACCAAGCACAACCTACACCCATCCCAGCTGTTGGAACCAGAATGGTGCATCAACTCCTGGACACCAACTATATCACCTATATATAAACAATTAGATCGATTAAAAAAGAATTTTTTTCAGCTTACCCGTTGCAGCCATCAAATGTACTCGAGCTCTACACACTTCCACACCTGCTCTCTTTACGACCATACCGTTTATGGACAACGAGTTGATTTCTTGAACAAGAGGTTCGAGGAAGGAATCCAGATCAACAGGCTTGTTGGGAGCACCAAGGATTGCCAACTGGATCATGTTGGCTTCTTCGTACCTATTTGATATTGTAAGTATAAAATTACTGTATGAATTTAACAGGGATATTAACTATTACCTTTGAGAAGGATCAATGTTTAAAACATTCACGTGGAACATGGTGAATGTCTTGTTGCTTCCCTTCTGGGTTACGAAGCCGTCAACAAACAACATCAGGAAGATGTCGATGACACCAGGAAGAGCTCCAATTGAGTCTCTGTATGCGCTCATGACTGATCCATCATGAATATCTGAGAGAACATTGTTGACATAATGCTCCCTTCGTTGGGGATATTCAAGTTCATGGCGCTTCTCATCATCAGCTAACATGCTTGCTATCTGACAACCTACAGATAACATCTTGATCGATGCTTCTGGCTTCAGCTCACCATTGACAATCTTGTACCTCCTGCTACCACAATGGTCGCATTCAGCACTAAAATTGGGATCAGCATCTTCCTTGAACAACATACAGCCCTCCTTGCATGTATGATGCACCTTGCTTAGTATGGGTGATCTTCTGTTCAATAATCGTTCGACTACATCAATCTGAGGAACAAATCCCTGAGTGCCTATATAGAATACAAAGGTGAGTAAACAATGTAAATTTAGAATGAATAAGAACTTACCAGATTTGTTTTCTCTCAGATCTCTGATCACAGTGTTGATTACACGAGTTATTTTCCTTTGGTACCTTTGGGAAGCCTTTTCTTCGATGGCATAATCGTTTAAAAGAAGACCAATGATCTCCATATAACAGAAGGTGTTTTTGTCCATATGGGTTGCTTCATACACTGTGGCACCACTTACATCAAATGAGTGGACATGCTCGTGGTCATCCATTTCTTGATCAATATCAACAACTAATTAGCAGTAAAGAAAGCAGTTATTAGATATGTCTGCTTGAAAAATACAATATACACTTACAATCCTCCATAGACATATCCATGTCAATATCTCTATCAAAAGCAGCAGCAGTAGCAGCAACAGCAGCAGCCTTTGCCATTTCTCTACATCTCTTAGTATTCCTTACGTGAGATGAACGCTTGGTACTACGGTCAAATGTCTTCAAGCAATAGAAACAATTGTATGGCACGACCTTGTCATAAACAGTTCTGATTCTTTCACTGCGGGAAGTGGATTGGGAATTATTGTTGGACATGGTATGAATAGTAATTAGTATATATTAAAATATGAAGAGTGATGAATCAGTCTGTTGTGATCAGGCATGTAGATTCTAAAGTCAGACTGTATCCTATATCGAAAGGAACGCTGTTAAGAATTCATCCACTATTATGACACATCTCAAACTCTAATTAGGCAATGATCAATCTACTGAATCCACAATCATCTACCATCTTATTCTGCTATGCTCTTATCCACTTCATCCAGCTAGAGGTTTCATTCTAATATATGATAACCACTCTCATTGGCTGGTACTCTCTGTCTACGGTTTACACCGAAAGTTCTATTCACGTATTCTCCCATTTCAAAAGTATATAAATACCCTCTGCTTTCCCCATCCACTTTGATAACTTCACTTTAGTTTGTATTCTATTTCTCCAATAAAAAGGGTTCTAAAATACTTCATAAAGCTTTATAAATTTAACGAAACAAGAATACAACATTTTTTATTTTAAGTTCCCGCATAACTCTAAATATGACTAAATCTATTCAAAACGAAGTTCCCAAATCTATCGATGTAGAGATGGAAGAACAAACCAATGAAAACACTGCCGGAGAAGATTCAGCTTATACTGCAATCTTGGTAGGAGAGGGAGAAGATGAAGAAGGTCTTCATCAAGATATGATTGCGATTTTGAAGGGGCGAATCACTGCAAGTCAAAAAGCGTATCGTATTGCGTTGATGACAAATGATGATCCTGTCACTACGAATGAGCGATTCATCGCTTTAACCAATTATAAGACCCAGTTAAAGGCTTTTTTGGGTGATGAGACTATTGTTAGCCATGTATCTGC
>JAIXMH010000197.1:0-20956 GCA_025528865.1 Pilobolus umbonatus
CTAATACCGAATATGCTTGGTGTCTGTTATGTGGATCTATACCTGGAATGCACAGTCATTAGTTCTAAAATACTTGAACATAAAGTATATTATACAGAATACGACAACAATATGAGAATATAAACAAAAAGTAAGAACTGTATACAATAATAAAGATATTCATAAATACTGACAATATTCTTGGTAATGCAGAGGTTGATGAAGTTGATTGAGTATGTAGATTAATATATACAGAGGGTGTAAAGTGAAAGTGGATACCAGAAACAAGACAAGGTAGATAAATAGAGAATAGAGAACAACAAAATAAACACTGATACAAATATTATACCAGGGTGTTGTGATGGGGAATGTAGAAGTAGAATACGCAGTCATTGGAACAGCAGCAGTCGAGCAGATGGTTTAATGGATATATGTTGTAACAATATGAGAAGTCTAAAAGATGTATGAACTGTATACAGCATCCATAATATACATAAATACTGAGAGTATTTTTAGTGATGCAGTGTCTGATGGGGTTGAATGAGTGTGGAGATCAGTTGTTCAGTAGACTGGGAACATACAGTGGAAGTGGATATATGTATCAACTCAGGGTAAATATATAGTAAATACAAAACAAAAAAATAATAAAAAAGAAAAGGTTAAAAATAAAAATAGATAAACAAACTCTCACATACATATTTAGATTTCTACGGTGTCAGTGATGGGAATGTCGAACATCACAGTTCACTTATCAGGAGAACTGAACATAGACAACGATAGAGTACGTCGATATAATTAGTCAGAGTATGAATGCAGTGCAAGTAGGAACAACTAAATACAGATGCACCCTTTGAAGATGATAAAGTACACAGTGATGCAGGATGGGATCAGGTGGAATGAGGACATGTTGACCGACTATTCTCTCTTCTGTTTATGAGGTAAAAGAAAATAACTACAGAATATCTAACACGAGTAATTGCTGACACATATGTTGACATAGTGTAGCGAAGGTTGGCATATAAAGCATTATCAAACACTCGTTGATAAACAGTATACACAGCTATGGAATAACAATACATAATAAGGTCCAATTAAATTGTACTTGTAAGTAGTTGCTATTAAGGGGATAAGTGATAATACTGACATAAATAAGATCAATATGCATAGAATGAGGATAAAGGTTGGTTATGTATAGAAGTATGGATGCCATGGGAAATTACTGTTGCCTTACAATATTTGAATCGGTGTTATGTATTATAGACTCTTCGTATATGCATACAGAATGACCTGTCGTTCATCTATCTCTCTTGAGTATTGACTGAGGATCCGTGGAGAGATATATAATGGAATTTGGCATACTCTAATTAATCTGGATTCACACTCGGTAACAGCGAAACATAGACTGGGCATACAATATCTCAATCTTGGATAGCAGTACAAACTAATGATATGGATAATGAATACCAGTTTATGCCTGTCTATCTTACTAATACCGATTGAAGATAATAGATCTAATATTGACTTCACCCTCTGGTACACGACGATCAAAATGGATCACCACCGAGCATCACCAATATTTGAACTGAACATACAATATCATAATGGGCACTCCAGGTACACCTTATCAGTATACATCCTGTTAATTGTCGACTTGATAACTATCATTTGAATCTTGGTTGGGCATACTACAGTTTGTATTGAATGGATACTTTAATTGTATACTATGTACATTATTTATCTGAGATATAAGGGGTTGTTCTTTTAGAGCTGACCATATATATAACTTATTGGGAGTGATAGAGACCAAGTGTTGGTATTCAATAATCTGTGGGGATTATAATAACCTGCTGAGGTGCTTCATTTTAATTTTTTATCTGTATGTAACCTGGATAGGCTTGTTTAATGAGATTGCTGTATCACTTGGATGTATTTATAAAGCGAGGAAGCTGTTGATGGCTGACTGAATATATGAGATTATACATAGTGCTTGGTAATACTATTTTAGCACTGTTGTATGTTATCTTTATCATGCTTGATTGCCTTTAAGTGAGTAATACCTTGAACTCACCACACATGATACGCTTCAATATACAAATAGATGCTTTTGGGACGGAGTATAATAATACCACCCTTGTAAGGTTTTTTTTTATTCTTTTCTTTCCCATCTTCTCTTTCTTTCCTTTATCTAATAATGACTATTCATGAATATAATAAAATACTGTAATAAAGGAATCTGTGCAGTAGATGGAAAGAAGGTAATGACCTTCATCTTCCACATGACAGAAATGTAGGTAACAAATAGTCTGAATAAGTACTATTATAAAATGTACTCATAAATAGTATAGATAGAGACTATAATATGTAGTCAAAGAAGGTACACTACTTCTATTTACCAATATCAATATATACTCTTTCTGACTGTTACTATCATTCCCTCTGGTGTCTCTCTGAATACTCATAGTTTGGCTTTCATTATCTCTCTTTATGATGTATCCTTTATTCTTCTACTAGTGTATTCTTTTTATTGATTATCTATCTGGGAGTGCTCTTTTTGATTATCCATGATGCTTTATCTTCTGGTACGGCTGTTACTCAGTTTTGGTCTAAGGGTTGTCTGTATTCTGCTATCTATGTTGCTTGTCTTATGGTGTTTTGGTCAAAGTGTATACGTAATATACCCAAGAGTAATCACTTATTATCATACTCATATTTCTATTATTTATCAGTGATACTCTCTACGATAAATTACCTTGTGTTGTCTTATATGATGTATGACTAGATGTTGCTGTATATTCAGTCTGGTACTTATTATTGTATGATGCCCATGTTGTGTAGTAAACTGAATTTCTCTTATTAGATATCTTACTTGTATCAAGAAGTTGTAAGTAACTGATACAACATATAACGAAATCAATACTTATACTCTTATCTATTGATAGTGCTTCCATTAACAGCCCAGCAACAGTACCTCTACCTCTATCATCTACTGAATATCTTGTGTATGGTATGTCATTTACTCTATGTCATAACAATACATGACATTAACTTTCCCTTGCTAATAGGTGCTCTATCTTCTGTTATGTATTACATATGTAAGTACTCGAAATAACATAAAACAATACAATTACTCATACTATTTCTATCTTTAGTTCTATGTTATCTAACCCAGCTAATTACTGTATGTGATACTTTCTTGTATGTGGTATGTATTCTATATGTTATCTGGTATACAGCATACTAATTGGGTTCTTTTTATTAGGTGGAGAACAATGACTAAAAGAAGTAGATGTAAGTAGCTGCCGTGTTGGCTGTATATGCTGTTTACTGACACAACTTTTTTATCATATAGTATAATCAATACAGCTTAATGAATACCATTATTTTTTTCTGTCACAACGTACACTGCTTACCATCTCTATCCCATCCAACATACAATGCTTACTCTCTCGATCTATCTCAACGTACAATGTTTACAATGCTTTTCTACTTCATGGTGAATCAACAAATGGACCAACCAGCCCTCCCGATCAATACTCATAGCTTAGTTCAATACAATTCTTTATTCTAGTCATAATAAAATACATGTAATATGCATTGCATTCAATTATAACCATAATAATATCGTCTATCCTATAATATATCTAATAAATCCATCCAATAGTAACCGTATGTATGATATGAATGTATCCAATGGTAAAGCTATACATGAATATTCTGTCCGGATAAAAGTCACGTGATTTAAAATGGCCGAGCCGAAGTATTACCAACGGATGTTGGTACAGTCCATTAAATCGTATAGATTTTTTTTGGTTCTAGCTGTCGGAATATTACCAACCTGAGATATGCAATGGCCAAGTTTGGTAGGTCCAAATCTTTCATAGTGAAAGCTTTATGAAGTATTTTAGAACCCTTTTTATTGGAGAAATAGAATACAAACTAACAGTCCAGTTATCAAAGTGGATGGGGAAAGCAGAGGGTATTTATATACTTTTGAAATGGGAGAATACGTGAATAGAACTTTCGGTGTAAACCGTAGACAGAGAGTACCAGCCAATGAGAGTGGTTATCATATATTAGAATGAAGCCTCTAGCTGGATGAAGTGGATAAGAGCATAGAAGAATAAGATGGTAGATGATTGTGGATTCAGTAGATTGATCATTGCCTAATTAGAGTTTGAGATGTGTCATAATAGTGGATGAGTTCTTAACAGCGTTCCTTTCGATATAGGATACAGTCTGACTTTAGAATCTACATGCCTGATCACAACAATCTATTATACCGTACTTCCCATACTGCTCCCTAAATGATGTTTCATTGATATTCAATCTATGTTTGAATGATG
Organism: Pilobolus umbonatus; assembly: GCA_025528865.1. Classification (NCBI taxonomy): domain Eukaryota; kingdom Fungi; phylum Mucoromycota; class Mucoromycetes; order Mucorales; family Pilobolaceae; genus Pilobolus; species Pilobolus umbonatus. The sequence continues at coordinate 4,323 of JAIXMH010000197.1, forward strand.
TTTATGGATCTTTCATCTATGATCAAATTGATGTTCAAATTGATCTTTGAATTCTATTCTGGTGGGTATTCAAACACAATTCACTCGAAATATTAACTCTTGACAGATTAAATGTTGATTTAAGCAGGTAAAAACTACACACAATATGAATGATTAGATAGAATATTAGTGTGAAAAGAGTTAATAATTGCCACTAAAAAATTAGTCTGTGAAAAGTGAATTATTTATCTGGGAGAGATTAATAATTCCATACGAAATATTAATCTCAAAGAGATAAACTATTAATCTTTGAAAAAACGCTGTACGAAGATCCACCAATATTTACAGCCAAAATATTAATCTCAAATAGATTAATTATTAATCTAAATCAGACTAATATTTGTATTGTAGTGTATGTTGTCCCAACATTAATAGTTCCTCTGTTGGAGGGTGAAATAGTAAAGAAGATGTTGCTGAGCTTGGTAAGAGGATGTTCTATTGCCTTACAGTGGGAGCTAACAGAAAGTCTCATTACTGAGATGGAAGAGTAAGTTAGAAGATAGAATATCAAATAGAAATACCCTAAAATCACTTTGTCTTTCAGGTGTTTTAGAGTGTGGCATTCGTTTTTTGAGAGAAGAGATTGATGAAGATCGCTTGTCTCTTGCTGATTTTACACCTGAAGTAATTACGAGTAAAAATGTATAAGACGAAGAAAAATAACTTGAAAACTTTGTAACGGTTTATTTAGTTATTTGAAAGATCCTGTTTATCATGACAAAACAACAGGACTATTTATATGTTTTCTACAAGCTATACGGGTAAAGGTAACAGGGTAAATGATTATGATAATTATGGGAATACTTCTTCATGTTGGATTCAGAGTTAATCCTTGGTAATGTCTCATAGCAACCTGGATTATCCCGAGTATACTTTATTCATCATGATCCACGGGTCCTGGTTGAATGATCTATTTCAAATAACAGATTTAAGAGAACGTTACCCGCTTATTGGAATCCCAGATCAACGAAGTTTAATTCTGGATAATCTTAATTAGGTAAGTGATTATTGGTTTCTGGGAATGAATGAAGATGGAGCAGGTATATGTATTGAACATGCTCAATGGTAATATAATTTATAAATCAATAAAGACATTATCCATATTGTGTATGAGTATGATTAGTAGTATTTGAGTATCTGATCTACATGTGAGGTATAATGTATTACAATACAGAAGGTTCACTCGAGGGTTTACCTATTCCAACTCCTACTTCGGTTGATCCTCATATGTGTCTTTTACAACAACACCAAATAATCACTACTTGACACATATAGGCCATATAACAAGAAAGAATGGTTGTATGAGATCTTATAGTGCACGAGCAATGGAGCGTAATATTGGTCGTTACTCTAAGCTTATTAAGAGTAGAGTTCTCTCTGGAAAAAATGCGGGAAACGTAGTTGAAAGACTAGCCATTCGAAGTGCCATTAATATCTCAATCAACATAACCAGTGTGCTTGATATTGTAGAGCCAAAAAAGACATCGCTTGACGATTATAAGGAACTCCAATCTTCCTCCAGATATGACCTCGGTCATCAATTATGGAGCCCATTTGCTGATGTTTATTTGTCCACAGATATACCGATTAAAAATGTTTCTTCCCGAACTATCATGAGAGAGCTCAGAAAATACTATACTCATTTTGCATCCTGTACACTGCATAACACATCCTTTGAGATCTCTGCCCGAACATTATTGTCCACCCATATATATGGTTCATTGATGTATAAAAGAATCAGAAGAGAATCTCGTCGAGGTAACCACATTGTTCTATTCCATGCTTCCTACAATTCGTAAGTCAATCTCTATATAACACTTATATTCAACATTTATACCTAGATCCTTCCGCTGGTTTGTTGGCTCAGTTGTATTTTACCTTAAGCATAACAATTCTTTGGTAGAGGATGATTCACAGTTTCTTGTCTTGGTAGAGTTGATGAAAGAGCACAGGGCAGCAGAATACGTTAATACTCTTCCTGTAGTCCGGATGAATAGGCCTGGTCAGCCGAAAAGATATGCAGTAATCAGTCTCAACGACATCAAGTATCAGATTGGGCTGATTCAGTCATACAAAGATTCGTTGAAATATAAAATAGTAGCTTCATACTTTATTTTCCGAGATAATGTTCAACAAACAGCTGGAGATATCACATATATCTAATAAACTCATTATTTTCTTCTCTATTTAATAATTCCCATAAGCTACATTAGTGCCATTAAGGCTGAGATTATTCATATTTTTCCACATTACAAATATAAGGTGACAAAGAGAGAATAGAAAAGAACCTCAAAGTTATCAAAGTGTATACAAAGATTAAATTTCAGAATAAAAAGCAGTATTCCAATAAAGTAACCCATTTGTTGCCAAGTTATATGACTGTGTTTAGTAGGTACTTCTCTGCCAAATAATAAAAGAAAATGGGAAGTACATTAAATGGTGTTGAGGATACTTAAGATTAGAGCAGTTGACATAAGAAAGATATAGATTCTATCAGGGATCATACTTGTATTACACAATTGGCATAACTTAAATAACTGACATATTCCCATATCAGGTCAATCTAATTGCAGTTGTACTTTATTATATGTATACTTGATAATAGAGTCTAATACGACCTATTGCTGTTTCTATATTCTACATTCTACATTCTACTAAGAATACACTATACTTACCACTTACATTATCCATTGGTTTATTAATTGAATCAATCATGGTCTAGTATTAATCCTTTATCCATATAGCACATTCTTCCCGGTTAATTATCCTCCATATCACATCATCCGATTCGTGGATGAATGTCAAATCCAAGACAAGTCCAATAGCATAATCCAACATCCAGGGAACAATCAAGAGAATAAAGAAATGGTCACTTATGGCTATCATCATTCGTCCTTGAGAGATCAAGGTCACTTACCTCTATCGTTATTCGTCCTCTACAGATCATGGTCACAATCCTTGGTCCCTGGTCAATCAAACTAATATAAATAGCCCAACTGTTCTCGTCGAGTTTAGAGATCTGATCTTATTATTATTATATTGATTATAATAAATCTTGACAAAGTTTTTACAGTATTTCCATTCTGTTTTTCTTGCTCTAAACAAATGATACATTTATGCCCAATAACAAAGCCCTTTTATTCAAACAAAAGCACTTCTTTAACTAATATAGCTATAGGCATTATAAACAAGTCATATTACTCTTAAATCTTCACTTTATATTGTCACCCATTCCATATCAGATTACTAATCAATTCTACCATTGATATGATTGGCTGATCATAATTGGATAGTAGGAGTATGATGGTGCTTAGGACTGACTACCCAGCTTTGGACCATAGTGACTGTCCTTATAACATTGATAGAGTAAATAAAATTAAATAAAAACAGCAATAAAAATATATTTCTTTCACTTTAAACAATATCCAGTACATTGTATATATTCAAGCTATGTTATATCTTGCTTTGAGCACTCTATATTACATTTCACTCTTGACCTGGCCCGTAGCACTTCTACTTATCAAAAAAATGAGTAATTTAATTGGTTAAATAATTAAATAGTGTTGTATAATACCTAGTAGTGTCCACCACTCTAGACACTATCCAACTATGTCTTATTGGTTCTATCTTCCTAATCGACAATGACCTATCAACTGGATCCCTTCACATGATCTCATTAGGTTAATTCATTATGTTCTTAATATTATTGTACATCCGCTTAACATTGACGTTTCTTGAACTATTCAGTACCGAATATCAGGAATACCCAATAGAGGATCCACGATCTATTTAAGAGCAGTTCTGATCTATCTTAATAATGTCATATCCGGATAATCCTCTCTAGTTATCGTTTATCCCTATAAACGTTTACTCATAACTACATCTAATAGGTTCACTACATTGAACGAGTCATATAACATGGATCATAGTATAACACTCATCGATAGTTTAGCCGTATCTCTTTTCTTATAAATAGTCTTGTTGTTTTCTTAATTAATAAACAATCATCTTACTCTTGGTCTGATTACTTTTATCGTTCCTTACTATTTTATTACGTTTGTATACTCGTATACAACATTTTTTTTTAATCAATTCCATATTGTAATTTTTTATCACTCCACAAAACTCCTTATTTGTATCCTTTACACTTTATCTCATTTAAACTTTACACTTACCTATTATGTCACTTTCTACTGTTAACTCCAAAGTTAATTCTTCTTCTTCTGTTGTCTCTGATGACATTTACACTTCTTCTCCAATGATCTTAGATCACCTTGAAGTCAATACTTCCAGTGTGAACAGCTCTCCCGTAGATGCTAATCATAAACACTCGGTCGTCAATACTGATGGAGCATCTGAGTCAATTGATTCTTCCATGGCTACTTCTATTTTGTCCATGAAGAAAACGATAGCTACTTTTTCTTGTAAAGCTGCACAGATCGCTACGGAACTTGCTCTTGCTGGGAATGCTAGTGATAGTCAATTTGATGACTTACGTCGTCAAAGAGATTTGATCATGCAGGATCTCAAGTCATCTTCTGCTATGCTTGAAGTAATGCTGAGGAATCTTCCTTTTCTTCTGTCTCTTCTGGTATTCATTCTACCCATTCCTCTTCTTCTCGTTCGGCTATATCTACGTTTGTTCCCAGGGATCTTCCCAAGCTCCAATGGTCCAATCAAAGCTCCTTCAATCAACCCGGTACGATCTATCCTGATTTTCCAACTGCTCTCATGTTCTTTGAAGACTCGCTCAATCAATATCAGCTTGACTTCGACCACAATTGGTACCGTCTGATTCCTACTACGCTCAATGTCAATCATCGTATTTGGCTCAAAGAATATATAACGGACAAGGATAATGTAATTCCTACCTGGGCTATCTTCAAAAGAGATTTTATCTCTCGCTTCGGGTACTGGGAAAAAGTAGAGAAAATAAAGAAATTGAAAGAGAAAAGACAGTCCCTGCTTGATGCTCAGCAATTGAAACACAAGCCTGGGAAACGCTTTCAACCATACGGTCCATTGAATAAGAGACAGAAGAAAAGTGAACAAACAAAGACAGAAATAGATAAATCTAGTCCTGCTATAAGAAGAAGCAATAGATTAAGATCAGGTCAGAAACACTGAGTGACTGCAGCTACCTCTATCGGAGATCAACCGGAACAATTCCGAAAACTATACCTAGAAATTAAATCAACTAAGCATGCTGATCACTTTGATGGATCAGGTCGCTTGACTATGTCAAGTCTGGGGGAGGATAATGTTGTGATCAGGCATGTAGATTCTAAAGTCAGACTGTATCCTATATCGAAAGGAACGCTGTTAAGAATTCATCCACTATTATGACACATCTCAAACTCTAATTAGGCAATGATCAATCTACTGAATCCACAATCATCTACCATCTTATTCTGCTATGCTCTTATCCACTTCATCCAGCTAGAGGTTTCATTCTAATATATGATAACCACTCTCATTGGCTGGTACTCTCTGTCTACGGTTTACACCGAAAGTTCTATTCACGTATTCTCCCATTTCAAAAGTATATAAATACCTTCTGCTTTCCCCGTCCACTTTGATAACTTCACTTTAGTTTGTATTCTATTTCTCCAATAAAAAGGGTTCTAAAATACTTCATAAAGCTTTATAAATTTAACGAAACAAGAATACAACAATTTCTTTACTATCAGCCCATGCTCACCCAAGCTCTTCATCTCATCTACAATTGGCAGCAGATAAGAATCAAGGTCTACGATCTTCCCTGAAATGACAGCTAACTGGAACATATATTCATCGATATATCTAAAAGCATTTGTGTAAGTAATCTTTATCAGCTGTGGATTAGATCTACCTTAGTGAAGGATCGTAATTCAATACCAAGACATGCACAATTACTAGTTCTTGTTTGGACTTTTTTTGGGTGACAAAGCCATCAACATACAAAACAATTGCTATGTCGTCAAGAGAGTTGAACATATTAGCTGCCTTCAAAGCCTTGTAATTTTTACCATCAAAGTAGTCAGTGATATATCCAGGAAGGCTCTCACGTTTATGTCGAAAATGCAGCTTCTCCCTGCTCACATCATCTGATAATAACTTTGAAAGCTAATCACCAATAGACATCATTTTCATAGTACATGTGGGTACTAATGTTTTACCATGCTCTGGAGGATTATATCTTTCACTATTACAATGGGGACACCTCTGCTCGTTGTCTGTTAACTTGAATAGCTTGCATCCTGAAGGGCAAACATCGTAATTATGAGCTTTTATTCCTGTCTTTTCCTTCAACAAGGTCCTCACACTATCAGCACCGAGGATCTTTGGTTGGTATTCTATAGATACAGTCTTTAGTAAGTAATGGAAAGTATCATTATTAATATGTAAATGCTATACCCTTAGCAATCTTCTCATGATCTCTCATGGCAGTGTTTAGAAGATTCTCTAACTGACGACGGCATTCAGTTGAAAGGGCAAACTTAGTTGCAATATCAGTCAACTGGATACTTAGAAGATGAGACGTTGGAAAAGAATCATCAGTAATTATCTTCTCATTGTACATGTGTCCTTTATGTTTATCATCAAATACACAAGAAGACTTGAAGTTTCTTGGAGCAAGAGGATCAAAGGATGATACTACTTTTATCTACATGTAAGTAAGAGTATAGGCTTGGGATTGATGAACACCCCATCGTTTATATGTACCTTCATCGATTTGATACGGCATTGAGGATGAAGGCTCATTAATGATTGTGGTGATCGAACTTGAGGAGCCCTCTTCAACCACCTCTTCAGAATCTTCCAAAATCAAATGTGTACGGTCATAATTCTTTAAACTCCTATAGCTCCTGAACTCAAGTAGACATTTGCTACAGATCATCTTTTTGCGATCCTCGACTAATGCATCATCGGCAATCTTTAATTTCTTGAATAGAGGAAGCATTGTTAATATTGTTTAATGAGGAATTCAATAGGTATGTTGTATATGAATTGTTTATTGGGATGCATTTATACTTTTTCTATTTTTATTTAATAATAAACACATGTAATACCTCTGTACCTCTTTTCTTTTGTTATCATCTGCAAGTGAATGTTTACATCTAATATCGTTGAAGAACTATGTTTGTTATTTGACCAAAGAAAGTTTATTATTGATGATCAATTCGACACTGAACTTTATATTGAGATTTGGGATTGAATATAAAAGTATAATTGATTCTATTACTGCTTTTACTATAGCTAAATAAAATGAATAACAACAATAACCGCAATAGTGCCAGTAATGAAGATCAAATGTCAAGACGGATGGAATCTATTGAACGTCTGATGTTGTTGATCAACGAAAGACTTGGATTTGGATTGAACCCTCCATCAGTCCAAGAGATGATTGCAGAAGGGGATGCAGGTATTATTTATAAACTTCATTCGAACTGAATAACGCCTAAATTGGATTATATAGAAATTGATTGACTTGCATTCGAAAGAGAGATCCTTCGTTTGATATCATACCCAGATATCAAAGGACCGAGGGATATCAAGTCAATCATGACGGAAGCATTGGTAGGCATTGTTCCTACCAGAACCAGCAGAGTGCCCAGTGGCACTGTTCGTATTAATGCCCTGATAACTTATCTTCATGGGGAGGTAAATACTGGTCGTCCTATAATGGCACAGAGAAAGAAGTTTGTTCGCTTGCAGTTTAAGCTGATGACCAGAGAGATGCGTCTGAGGATGAAGGAGGATGGAGTTGACTTTGCCTTTTGGGGTCAGCTTTCCGAACAACAAAAGTTGTTTTATGCCCTCAAGCTTGAGGGTAAAATAAGTGACTTCGGCTTTCCCATTCACCGATGCAAGAATCAATGGGCAGCTAAACTTCTGATTCAAGAAGCAATGAAGAGTGAGCGACAAGTCGAAAGCCGAAGAATTCAGGTAAGCTATAAGATATAGTCTTCTTTATTATGATAGTTAACTAATTGAATTGGTTTGTATCACACAGAGGGAGGAAGCACTGGTTGAGAATGTGGTAACTATTTATTTTGACACTGTTTTTGTGTAATGACTAATTCCTTATATGAAATAGGCCTCAATAATTTTGTCATAACAGAATAAATAAATCTCACTGTTTCATTTTCATTCTGTTATCTTCTTCTTCTCTTTCTTTAATTTTAATATGTGCTTTTGATCTATCATTAACCTGGTATCAGTGAAGTAAATATGTATCTGTCTTTCTTACTACCTAACATGACAAATAATTAAAGTGAAATAACTGTGGATGCCAGTTTATAGAAAGGTAAATAACTTCAGACTGTATAGAACATAATCTTTACTTATACAATACTTTAATAGTCTTGAATAGTACTCTTTCATTAACAATCTGATATATTCAAGGTAGTATAGTATAGCTTTCAAAGAAAATAGACATTAACCACATTACTTTTATACCTGTATTTGTAGGCTACTCTATTTTGATTTCAAGTACCAAGAAGTTTAGTATTTATACTTTGATAAGCTTATCCATGTACTTTAACTCTTTAGAAAGACTTCTTCTCTCTATTCAAGTCAAGTAATGATCCAAACGTAGGTTATTCTCGGTACTATAGTAAAGTAATCAAACAAATGAATACTTGTGCAGAGCTAACTATTTATACTTCTAATAATCTCTTTCTATTTAGAACTTTGATGTATGATGTTTGGCAAAAGGCTCAAAAGGCCGTTCTAATAATATGGATACATCCTTATAATATATAAATAGTCTATTATTATGTTATTAAACCATTTTAAACAAATAAAAACATTCTCCCAAACCATAAACCACTTCTGTGTCTACTGTAATGTGTAATAGTAACTATAATCTATCTATTAATAACTATAGCACAATCGGCTTAATCAAACTTGTGTAAGAGTAAATGCTCTCGAAATCTCTGTGTAGTAGTACCTGTAATGTTTATAAGTCATAACATAACAAGTCAGCTATATAAGTTACCAAATATAGAACTGACATAAAAGGGATATGTCGATCATTTACTTAAAAGGATATCAGATAATCAGCCAGTGAAATGTAACTGAGAGAGAAGAAATCTCTTAGGCTGAATCTGAATACACTCAGGGATTTAAGCGTATGTGAATTCTGCTTTGATAATCAAGCATATATCACACACTGGGAAAATACACCATTTTACCCAGGCTCAATATCTCACTCTGCATTAAGCATTATTAACACTCAACTATTATGTTCCCATACGCTATAAATATATTACATACACATATATCATTACCAAGATAATATTCCCACAAGCTGTTAGCTCATCACAGACTGACATATTTCCCATGAATAACTTATCTGTCTATTCCCACAGATCAAATCCATTTAATATAAATACCCATCAAGTTTACATACAATAGAAGATATATCTCACCCTTTATTATACGTATACGTAACCACACCTCTTTTAACATTTCACAATAAAGGTTAATCTAATCGAACCTCTTGTTGTTTTCTACTGTTGATTTTTTACACTTTTTTTTTGTATTTGCTCACTCCTTGACCAAATACGTCACCATCCTTTAACCAGTAATTGATGATTTCCATAACTTTAGGTTGCATCGTATAAGGAATAGGATATTGACGAAAATTAACAAAATAATCTGGGGGCGTAGGTAGATACAAAACACTTTCAGGTATATTACAAAGTTACAATCTAACTGCTTATTTAACTCAACATATGGTTTGAGTGCGAGAGAGAATGCTTTCTGTTCCTTCTCACTACCGTACGGAGTAACATTAGGTTCATATGGCCTGTCACCTAATGAATCATCTACAGACTTTGATGTATCTTTGTACTTGTGAGCTACATTTGTCAAGTGAATAGAGAATTTAGGCATTAGATCAACACCAATGAGGACCTTATTCTTAAAGGACATGACATTATTATCTATAATGTCAAATTTGTGCAAGATCTCTTTATCAATACCATCATATTCTACAGATATAAAATCGGTATTTTGCTCACGAGGGATCTTAGATTCATCAGCGAGTATAAGGGCACCCTTAACGGTACGGAATTTGATATTATTGGCAATAGCGAATTCCTTATTGATAACAGATACCTGGGCACCGGTATCCAGTATACCGCATGTTCTGATAGAATTAATAATAATGGGTGTTACAGGAGAATATGCCACGTTATCTGAATCAAACGGGTTGTCTACATCTCCAACATTATTACTTTGAAGACATTTATCAAAGGTATAAGATAGACAAAACAGGTGTTTATTATCATCATCTTCACCAATACAGATAAATTGATCTACTAATGACATAGCAGCGGCAAATTCGTCTTCAGATTCTTCTTCAGAGACTTCTTCATCACTTGCTTGATTATTTGTTCTATGATCGAATGAAGAATTAGCATTTGAGGGGATAGAAATAGTGTTCATAACTTTAGAGAAACCAGAACTTATCGGATTATTGTCTCTGTTATTAACATGAGTAAGTGGAGATCCTACCATTCTAACATGCACGGAATTTTTTCTTTCTGCACATTCTTGTGCGTGAGAAAGAGAAAAGGTTGCTACTCTACAAGCCATGCATTTTCTCTTGTTCCTCATATATGCTCTCTCGTCTTTGTTGAGATCATAACTTGTGTTGCTGATTTGAGTAAAATCAACATTGTCGTAATTGATCTCGCCTTTGGTACTTTCTTGCACCGTGGGATCATGTGTTGTCTAACCCTTTTATTGTTGGCATTCAAAGAACTCTCTTTGGGGGCAGACTTCACCTGAGAAGACTTATCTTCTCCTCCTCTACTGGACATGATTTTCTTAATCTCAATCAAGTCTCTCTCTAGTTCGGCCATATTACTATTAATGGCTATCACTACCTGATCGAAATCCTGATAGAAGCTACCTAGATTGTTATCTGGAGCATAAATGCTTCCATGAGCAGTGTTATCACTATTCCTATATTGTTTATAGAAGTTAATCATGGTCTCATGAACCTTCTTCTGGAATTCCAGACTAAACAAGGAAGCGATAAACAGTTCTTATTCTGGACTTTAGCAGAAACAGAAAAAAAGTTGTAACGATCCATGTACTCTGCCGAGGTCTCATTTACTTTCTGTCTCAAGTTTACAAAGAGAACATTCACATGAATGTCATCCATGTTATTGGCAAACTCGAATCGATGTTTTAACACTTCTTTAGCAGTGACCCACGACATTTTACCCTTACTCTTTGTATAAGCTGCCTTAATGTTCTTTGCATACCAACCTGCAAAGCACGTACTTTCAAAGCAAGCTTCTAAACTGAATTCCCAATGGAATTCAACGTTCATGTTGTGATCCTTAAACACACGCTCGAACCTTGTGATGAATGATTTCAACGAGTGAACATCATTCTTGGGCATCTCTGACCCATCAATCAAGGGTTGAGGCCTGACATCGAAAACGGGAAGTTCTCGAGAAGGAATTGAGATATTAAGGGTTATATGGAATGAAATGTAAAGATAGACTGAAAGTTAATGAGACTCTTGCTATACTCTTTTATTAACTTGCAAGTGAGAGAGGAGCTCATAGTAAAAAAATAGACCCTGTATTTATAGTATAATGAATTAGCGCTTGTCAAAGTAATCTTATGTGCGACATTGCTAATATATCATATACTAATCTAAAGTACGTTATCACATACGATCATTTATAAGAGTAAATACGACAGGAATCACCTTGTTGTCCCTAGGACTTGCTCCCTTCAGAGACAAAGCCTTTGACTCAAGAGAATCTTCTATGCTGGTCTTTTCCAACTTTCGCAAAAGACCGATCGCATTATTCAATTGAGTCTGGACGTAGTTCGTGTCGAACTAAATACGCTCTAGAACAAGACGTCTTGTATTCATCTCGTCGACACTAGCTGCGGACATACTGAATGCACCAGCTTCTTCAACTTTCAAGTTATCTAACGAAGTAGAATAACTTAAAATAAGTTTTTGAACTCTCACAAGTTCGTCATTCACCATCTGACTTCCAGATGTGACAGCAACATCAATGTCCATTTGGTCATTGGCAGGGGCAACAACTTCATCTTGGTCCATAGGACGAGGAGAACCAGTGGCAGCATTGGCAGTGGAGTTAACAGCAGAAGAATTCATTTAAAAAAATGTGATATTTTAGTATGTGTGTGTGTTTGTGTGTGTATGTGTGCGTGTGAGTTTGGGCGTTTGTAAGAAATGAGTCTCTTTGTTATCCTTTATTATTCAGTTGAATATGGAGAGAATCACATTAAAATATTATCATCCTGAGTTCCTCTCTTATGATTGGTTGTTCCTGAATACTAATTTACTCTGTGTAATGTATAGTATTCACTTATGCTCTATATAATACTGGCTGTCAAACTACTCGGTATATCACCCTCGATATACACTATAAAAGATTTGGACGGACGAGATCTGCCTGAACTGATATTTGATCCGTCCAATCGTTTTTAAAAGATAGCCATCCAATCGAATTGAAGTGTTTTTGAGAAGTTGGAATGCCAAAGTTAATGTCAATACACGAAGGTTTGATTCGAATGCTGAAAGTGAGATATGTTGTTCATGAGGTTTTTTTTATATGTCTTTATACTGTTTAAAGTATAAACAAAGGATGTATAATGTACTTTACAGCTCTTCTACAATTTGTATTTGAATTTCGAAATAAAAATGCCAAATTGTGAGCTGTTCAAATGCTCCATCAATTTATTATGTCCATTTATATCACTAACTTGCCCGGACAGATTATTTATTTTTTGTTTATTTGTTTATTTTTTTCATTTTCCGAACATCCCCTCTTTTTCTCTTTCATTTCAGTAAGGACCATGTAAACAACAATAAGAGTCTAAGGATAATAAAACATACTAATAATTAATATGCCTAGTGTCAGTGATACGGCAACGAAACTGGAGCATCGAATTAGAGAACATCTGTCTGCACATATGGAATCACCCAATATCTACACATCGTTTGATTTACGGTCGAATATGCTTGGACAGTTATAGATTATGCACATTGGCTCCATGATGCATATAGAATCTCGTACGATATGATTGATAACAATACTCAAGATATCACTCGGTATATCCACAGTGTCGACTGCTCGTATACATTATTTTAATCAGCTGACCTATGGATGTTTGGGATACTGGTTGCTTACAATGGAACAACTAATGATTTACATTATGTGCATGATCGATGAATATGGACAGTGACAGTAAGTAGTTTTTATAGATTCTTTGAGTATGCGATTAAAGAATGTAATTATATAATTAGCTTGAATACACCAAAGGTTTGGTCCGATCAATTACTAGATCAGCAGTGATATAATAATCTGTATGGTCAATCCTTTCATGGGAATCACAGTAAAGAAAATGGCTCAACACTGGTAGTTTATACACAAGATAAATAGACTAGGTTAAATTATTTATATGTTGAGTAAAAGGTAATGTATTAATATATGTTTATTGTTGCATAGCTTATAAATTTTAATTGCTCATATTTATATTAGATGGAGTAATGAATGGATGAATGTACTGAACGAATCTATTAAATGATTTTGAAGAGAAAGCATATGGCATAGAAGGAGTGGAAATGGGGGGAAAAGATTATATATTGCGAAGCATACCACGGTTTAATGACATGTTGCGAGTGAAGGAGTTATAAGGCGATATGACACAGTAAGAATTGTTCGTAGGGGACTTAACAAGACCTACTTGTGCAGTGATCTGGAGAATGTCGATAATCCTATATATGGGTACCTCATCAGCTTCACGAAGTGTAACAATCGGAATGCATGGGTCATAGGTGGTGGTGGCGTGAGTTTTAGCAACTTCGACAAATACGAGGTGGTGCTCCTGGTCGAAGTGATGGTGCGAGAAAAAAAAAAGAACAGTACCAACAAACCAAGAGATCGAGGCATTGTTTTTACGACTAAGAACAAACAATTAACACTTATTCAATTCAGATATGTGTAGACCTACTTTATATGACTGGAGTTGAACATAATTAGGTGGTTTCCTCTACGATATTCCTTGAGCTTCTTCCTGTTCATTGCTGAAGAGTACATTGTATTGTCAATCCACGCACGACCAGCAGTTTTGATTGTAAAATTGGTAATTGCATTTGTTCGAGGGTACCGGTGGTTGATGTAGAAGGTATGGAGCTTCTCGAGGATAGTAGTGTTCTCGACAGGGTAACCAAACAGTGCAGTCCCATTACTCGTATGACTCAAATCGTAAAGAACAATTGGCGACCATAGTTGGGGATAATTAAGCAGGTTGGAAGGGTGATTAATAAAAGTGGAATCATTATAAGGCTTGGGGGCAATGATATCCACTTCATCCTCAATGTCGACATAGTTACCGACATAGTTTCTCAGAGCCATTCTTTCCACCAGGTTACTTGCATTGGCCCCACTATTCACCTTACTCTTGATTAACTTTGAGAACTTGCCAATGGTTCGTTCTACTGGTCTGGTGCTATAACTTCTCATGGGCCCAAGACATTGAGTGATAAAAGGAATATGGTGCAGGTAATGGTTTACAGAAGTAAATACACTCTTCGATAATTTCTTCTGATTAATCTGGCTTCGAAGGTAGCTGTGCCATGTGTTGAAGTATCTGTATTAAATGATTATTAATATGATATTCCCTTTATGTAGTATCTGAACTTACCCTTCCATCTCAGATATCATTCCTTCTGTAATTGACCATTGTAGAGAAAGACTACAACCTTTAGCCAAAGCCAAGAGAGCATTACGAGCATTCTCATCACCAATGAATGGACAAACAAGAGTTGGAACGGCATACAGGAGGAAGTCGATATAATCAACCATCCTCGTACCTGCTGTCCGTGTGATGATGTCTTCCCAGCTACCTTGGAACGACACTGGGATAAAACATCTGGATCCAGACAGGCACTCACCGATCCTTGTCAAGTTTTCCTTTGATATCATGAAGGGATATCCATCCATGGTCTTGTTTCCATCATTGTCGATATAGAGAAATCTTGATGAGGGGGTTGCCGTAATCATTTCCAATACCAGCTTCGCAATACCACCACCGATTAAATGCATTTCATCCAGTGCAAAGAAAGAACCGCCAGAAAAGCTAGGTAGTTCTGCAAAAACAGAAGGTTGACTTAATCCATTAATCTATAAAGGGAAGATCAATACTACAGTTGTTTTTCAATTTGAACAAGGTACTTACTGGATCACCGTTTCTATAATCATGGAGGCTTCTCAAGGGTGCATTTGTATTTACGAAATACATTCCCCGGTTGTAGTTTTCCGGATGCTCTCCAACAACCAAGCACAACCTACACCCATCCCAGCTATTAGAACCGGAATGGTGCATCAACTCTTGAACACCGACGATGTCACCTATAGTATATATTAACAATTAGATTGATTAGAAAAGAATATAATTTTTTGTTACTCACCAGTTGCGGCCATCAGATGAACTCGAGCTCTGCACACCTCCACACCAGCTTTCTTTACAATCATACCCTTCGTGGACAGCGAGTGGATTTCTTGAACAAGAGGTTCGAGGAAGGAATCCAGATCAACAGGCTTGTTAGGAGCACCAAGAACTGCTAACTGAATCATATTACCATCTTCGTACCTGTTTTATATGGTGAGTAAAAATATGTATAAGTAGTAACAAGAGTGTTAATCATTACCTTTGTGAAGGATCTATGTTCAAAATGTTTATATGGAAGATAGTATATGTTCTGCTCCCTCTCTTCTGTGTCACGAAACCGTCGACAAACAACATCAAGAAAATGTCAATGACACCGGGAACATCTCCTATCAACTCTCTGTATGATCTCATAACTGATCCGTCATGAATATCAGTCATGACATTGTTAACATAATGACTTCTGTCCAGGGGGTATTGAAGCTCTTTACGTTTTTCATTATCAACCAACAAACCAGCAATTTGGCTTCCAACAGAGAGCATTTTAATAGTCGAAGATGGCTTTAATTCACCATTCACCACCTTGTACTTCTTAATGCCACAATGAAGACATACATCATCAGAACTAGAATTGTCACTTGCTTTAAACAACATGCAGCCCTGTTCACATGCATGATGTTCATGGCTTAGTATTGCCGATCTCTTCTTCATCAGCCTTTCAACAACATCGATTTGAGGAACAAATCCTTGAGTACCTATATAACCAAACAGAAGTAAGTAACCAATTCATGTTTTATAGAAAGAATGATAAACTAACCTGATTTGTTTTCTCTCAGATCTCTAATCACAGTGTTGAATAAACGGATTATCTTCCTCTGATAAATTTGGGAGACCTTAGCTTCAATAGCATAATCGTTCAAGAGAAGGCCAATGTTTTCCATGTAGCAAAAGGTGTTTTCGTCCATATTGGTTGCTTCGTATACTTTGGCACCATTTTCATTGAATGAATTAAGCTCTTCATATTCATCCATCTCTTGATCAATATCAACGACTAAATGAAAACGAAGAAGGGAAGTTATAAGGCATACACGTTTATAGATACAATATATACTTACAATCATTTATAGATATATCGATGTCTACATCTTCCTCAA
>JAIXMH010000198.1:0-20931 GCA_025528865.1 Pilobolus umbonatus
TTAGTCTTTTAATAATAGATGAAATATAGATTGAAAATTTTTTCTTCTCTTCCCTTCCTCGCTAACATGATCTTAAATCTACTATAAATGGCTCAAATATGATAAAATAATCCATGAACTTGCATATGCACTAGAGTTTATGTTGATAAAGACATCCATCCACTCTTCTACTTAACGAAGGTACTATGTTGTTTATATATAAATAGTAATAGCTGTATATATTAACACTTTCTATAGAAATAAAAGGCAATTCCATAACGTTGAATGGGGTACGTAATACGATTGTCTATTAATGTAATTACTCATCTAACTAAAGTGTATTTACATAGTGATGTCCAAAGTTCTTCTTTGATTCTCTCTCTACTCTTTCTGTGTGCTGTCTCTACTTCGATGTTTTGCTCTCTCCATTTATCTTTTGCCACTGTGTCTATCCCACTCAAGGTATCAATCCTGTTTATATCTTGGTATTCATCCTTGTTCTCTGATATCTACTGTTGATGTACAGGTAGTATACAATGATAGGATCGTCTACGATGATGCTTATATTTATATTATCTAGTGGTATCCCTTACAGTAAAGTGACTCTGTGTATTGCTATGGTATATGATCCAGATACTGCTACATAGTCTATCCGGTACTTATTCGTGTATGATGCCCATGTTGTGTAGTGTACTAACTTCTTTTTAATAGGCATCCACTGCTGATCAAGAAAAACGATAGTAAGCTATTAGATACAATATATCCACATGGATGGATCATTTATACTTTTATCTAGATAGTTACTGGCATGCACCATTTTTTATATTTCTTCCATCCAGTTGGTCCCCTATGTATGGTATGTCCTTTAGTCTATGTGATAACAGTACAATGTATTGACTTCCATCTATTAATAGGTACTCCATCTGATATTATAAGTGTATATGTAAGTAGTTGATATAACATACTCATGATTTATTTACTCATACTTCTTCTGATTGTAGTTCTAGTCTATTCAACCTCATCTCTACTGTATATGATGGTCCTTCTTGTTTGTGGTATGTATCTCAAAGGTCAGCTAGCTTACATTGTACTTACCCCATCTCTTTTATTAGTTGCATCAACAGGAATTAAGAAGTGAAATGTAAGTAGTATCCTTGTAGTCTATATTATCCAGTTACTAATAGGATTTCTTTATAGTATAGCATTGTCAACTCATTCTATGTAGGTCATCGCCTCTCTTGTGCAGCAATTAATGTATTTTAATTCAATCGACTACAGCAACCCATGCTTATTACCTCGATCTTCTTCAAAGGACAATGTTTACAATGCTTCTTATACTTTATGGTGAATCAACAAATGGAATAACCAGCCCTTTCGATCAATACAATCCTTTATTTTATTTATAATAAAATACATTTGATATGCATTGCATTCAATTATAACCATAATAATATCGTTTATCCCATAATATATCTAATGAATCCATCCAATAGTAACTTTATGAATGAGATGAATGTATCCAATAGTAACTGTATGTATGAGATGAATGTATCCAATGATAAAGCTATACATGAACCTTCTGTCTGGTCGAAAGTCACGGGACCCCATTAATAGAAGACTTATCTCTCACCGAAGAAAGTAGGATGAGATCTGCCTGGCAGATAAATTACATACGTTGTTTGTCGTCCAAATGACCGGACTTTTACCTACCAACCGTCTGGTCTGGCCGATTTTCGTCAGTCCAAATCTTTCATAGTGTATCTGTTAAGTAATAAGTAACCCACATATAAAAACATAAACACCTATCAAGACAGGTGACAATCTCGCCTATATTATATCAGGTTATACAAATACTGCTTATTAAGAAATGACATAGCAATAATTATCAATCAAATCAGGTGGATCGTTAGCAATCAAAAGCAATATTACACATCGCAGAACATACAATAGATTATAAAGCAACTAACATATACACTCTATACATTATCTGACTAAGAAGCTGTCATACTTCTTATTATTAATTATAACTTAGCCCTTTGTAAAAGCATATAAATACCCATCATCTTATATTCAATAAACGATATATTTTTACTTACCATTAAATAACAAGTACCTTACATACAAAACTTATAACCACCTATTAAGAAAGGTGACAACAACACCACCTATTAAGAAAGGTGACATAAAACTTGATAAAATAGTCTAAAAATAAACAACGAACATATTTATAGGTTCTGCGGCTAAAGTGGATCGAACACCTGACCTTTAGATCTTCAGTCTAACGCTCTCCCAGCTGAGCTATACCCGCATTTCTCTTTTTGTCGATTACCAAAATCCATATCACTATGAGCCTGGTCCACTTTTCCCTCACGTGCCTGTACGGACCAATAAGCGTAGATTCAAGCCACAGATTCCAGCCAATAAAAGAGCAAGACGCAAGATGGCACAATGATACTCTTTATAGCAACGGCCCTTATGAACTGTCTTCTAGAATCCTCAATCCTTAGTACTCCTGATAATCTGATGCTTTCCAGTAGCTCCTATTTTCATTTGATTCTTCCATACTCTCTTCTATATTATCACGACTATATTCTATTGTTTATTCTCATATTATTCTCACATTACTTTCATATTATTATCATATTATTATTCCTTATATATCTATTCTAGCTACTTCCATTCATCATACTTCTACTCTTTATATGTTATTATCTCACACTGTATTATTAATTATTCTATGCAAAATCATGCTACATCTTATACTCCAAATCATATAAATATGCATTGAAATGCATAGAAATAAACATCATCTTTCAACCCTCTAATTACTTCTATTACTCAGTCTGGTTCTTTGATCCATCATCAAAGAAGTATCTATTGAAGCACCTTATATCAGAACCTGTATAACATTATAAGCTTAATCCACTTGGGATTTAACATTTTTTGTAATATTCTTAGTAAAGCAAGACCAGATATAGATAATTGTATAACCAAGATACTTCTTTTAATAGCAATTAAAAGAATACACGTAAAGTGAAGTTTATATCCTATGCAATTTCATTGCATATTTATATGTTTTTGAGATATGAATATAAGATGATGTTTACATAGAGGAATTAAGGGATAGAATATACAATAGAAAATAATATGAAAGTAATATGATAGAACAATGGGATAATCATAAGAAAAGAATCTAACACCAAGGAATCAGATGAAGGGGAGCCAGAAGGATAGTCAGGATATCTACTTGTTGTTCATATGAAGAGCTGTCAAATATGGTATCGTTGTAATACTGCATTTTAATTGGTCGGAGGATTGGGTCTGGGTTTTGCACGTTTATTCGCTGGTATTCTAGGCTTGAATTTTCGCTTATTTAATCGCACAGGCACGTGTGGCCACAAGGGTTCTAAATTGAGCTTGACTGTGTCTTGGACACCGACATTTTGTCGGTGTGGATTACACAGCAAGTCCCTATATAGAAACCCTGTTCCCTCACGTGCCGCCAAGAGTGAATAAGCGTAGATTCAAGCCAAAAGCTCCAGCCAATAAGCGTTCGAGGCGTAAGATTGAACACTGATCCCATTTTTGACAATCATCCGTATGAACTGCCTTCTATATATTTATCCTTCTGACACCTTATATCTCATGCTTTCCATTAGTTTCTTCTTCACTTGATTCTTTTCTATGTAGATTATTCTTCTTCTTATTATCATGATTTTCATATTATTCTTACACACTTCTTTATGATCATGATATTCTCGTATACTCTATCCACTCTATATTTTATATTCATCATCTTCTATCCTTTATATGTTATTATATCACACTTGTATTATTAATTATCCTCTATTCAAATCATATCATATCTTTTATTCATTTTATATAAATATGCATCAAAATGCATACAAGAAACACCATCTTCTTAACTCTTAAATAACTGTTACATTTGGTTTATAGTATCTTTTAATCCGTGTATTAAAAGATAGATTTTGGATTCTGATTACACTACAATTAAGCTTTGGGTTACCTGCGAATTGACATTTTGTCAGATCACGTATCGGAGTGAGTGATCTCAGGTTGATTATAAAAGCGGATAACCAGGCTATGTACGACAGGTAATAGCAAACAACTTCTTTAGACAGTAAAAAAGATAATAAGAACAGTTATGAAGCAGAGTAAAGCCAAGTTAAAAGATCCTGTTTATTTAATACAAAATAACAGGGTATTTATATGTTTTCTAGCTATTGAATTGTGGTTATAATATATAAGGTAGAATCCAATTATTCTCTAATAATAACTATGTGAACAATAATGATTGGTGATATGGATAGTCTTCTTCTTCGATAAAGAGGTATCTTTGATCTGATAATTGAATGTTTCTATAATGGATAATCCACCAATCATATTATTTGAGCATCTTGATTATGAGACCAATAAGATTGAGTTTAGTTCGCTTGTCTCGTCTTGCTCGCGCCACTCTGGTGTTAGGCTTGAACCTTCTCTTTTTAGGGTTATGTTGGGTCGGAAGGTTGTACTGGACTTCTATTGGTTGATGACTATCTTGATTAGGAACAACTGTACTTCTGGACTCGACACTTTGTTGTTAAATCCCAAGTGAATTAAGCTTATAATGTTATACAGGTTCTGATATAAGGTGCTTCAATAGATACTTCTTTGAGGACACCTTTCTTCCCTCTATTGAATTTTTGGGTACTTTTAATCCCCGTTCAAACACATCTTTAATAAAAATCCACAAGTCAATATTAATACCAACATTAGCGATAATATTAACATAAGTAAAACAGTAATAGATCAGCCTGAAGAGATTAGTTTAACTTCTCCAATAAGATTAAATTTACCTTCTCGACTTGCACCAGCGTTCAGCAAGAGACGATTCTCTGCTTTCTCACCTACCATGTCCCCCAAAGAAACGAGCAACTCTAGCTCACAATCACTTTTGCCTCGCAAGAGTGCTATTACCGTCAGTCGTAGCAAATTGCTTCGTACTCGAAAAGTCGCCCCTGCTCCTTCTATGAAGAAGGTGAAGACCACTGCCTCCACAACAAAGGCAGCAATTAAAGCCAGTGCCAATTCGATTGATGGTGATACTGAAACAGCAATAAGCACTGATATTAATGAGTCTCTAAATGAGGATATCAACCCTACTCCTTCTGATCATATTACTGCTGATGTGGAACCTCACACTTCTAGTAATACCGTAGTGCTTCCTTCTTCTCCTTCCCCCTCGATGGACTTTGATCATGTCAACACTCCTGAGTGGGCTATCTACTTTCAACGGACTGTCCGAGAACATGAAGCTCGCTTCAATCAGATGGAAATAATGGTCCAGGAAATTACTCGCTTGCGATCTGAATTGGAGATAACTCGTGCTGCTCTTTCAGCTTCCGACGAACGGTACAATCAGCTTCTTTTGGAAGTTAAGTCGAGGCATATTGATTCTGTAACACCGAATTCCGATACTGTAGATCATGTGAATATGTCTCTTGATATATCCACCAAGGAATTCCCTGCCTTGCCTGTTCGAGGAACTGAGTCATCTATACATGCAGGCCCTGACACTTATGCCGCTCGTGTAGCGGCACACATTCCCTCTGGCCATTGTCCGACTAATAAGCGTAATAATACCCGTAAGCGTGTGGCTTTAGCACGTCAGTTCCAACCTCCTTCTGAAGATCAAGGAGTATCATTACATAGACAATCAAAAATTTATATATTAATATAAAATATTTATACAAGTTAGTATAATTCAAGAAGTTTTCTATTTATCCCTAGTTGTAAGTTGACAAAAACTTACAGCGTGCTTTTTAATCAATTTTAAAAGAAAAAAATTGTTGCACAACAGAATTTCGATCTGGTGCAAAATATTATTAAATTACAAAATAATCTAAAAAAACATAAAATATACAAAATTAACAAAAAAAGAAAATGTTAATATATAAATTAATATATACTTTATACTTTTATAATTAAATTTCTTTTTAGAACTTATATATTCGTTATGTTACTCTTGGAATTGATAGTCTTCCAATACTTTTTAATAATGTCATCTGACTGAAAATCACTTTCCTTAACCCAACTATTATATTGCTTTTTATAATTTCTCCATTTGACCTCATATTCAATCTCATTATTATTGATCTTTCTATGCTTAATTATATATTGTATTTCGTATAAATCTTTATCATTTGCACTATTATCATCTATATCTATATCTATTTGCATTTTATTTTTATTCATACTATTTTTTAAATTATTATCGGATAATATTTTATTTAAAAGATCATCTTGTAAGTTTTTCATCTTGGTAATATTCTCTTTTTTATATATAGTTTTATTCGATTTAGGCTCTATGGATGTGATTAATTACATGGCACAGGTTTATTTTTATAATAAATTATAGAACTATTTTATTATATTCTCAATTTACTATATTCTTAATTTATTATATTTTTAACTTATTATATTCTTAATTTATTAAATGGTAAAATCAATTCTTCAATTTCAGTATTATCATAATTTCTTTTTTTTTTAATTTTAAGTTCCTCCGAATAATATTGTTTCATTTGTTTTATAATTAAGGATATTTTAATATATCTTTAAATTTATTCATTATATAAGTATTTTTAATCTTTTAATATATGTTTAGAATTATTCACTACTATTTCAAATAAATTCATTATATAAGTATTTCTCATCTTTTATTTATATTATTTATTTGAATGTATTTTCAAAATCCGAAAAAAAAAATCTAAAAAAACTATTGGTAATAATATTTCTTTGGAATTCTTTTAATTGGAATAGTACAAACCTTTTATATCATTAAGTTCTTTTTTCTTTTTAACATATATATTTTTAATAACTATAGATTAATAAATTGAAGTTTCATTCAATCATAAATATATCTATAATCATATATAAAATGGTGTATTTTAGGCAATACCCTCCCCACTTGGCCAAATGATTTTTTTTATTTTTTCCATTTTTTTAAGGATACTAATAAAATTAAATTTATTAATATAATGAAAATTAATCAAAGGATCCAATAAATAACTTGAATTGTTGTGTCGACCCAACAGATTAAAGATAGTACAGCTTTAATCATTCAAATTACATATTTTATTTTAAAATATAAATAAATTGTATTTAATATTTCCAGTTGATCTTTTTTATTTAAAGACAAATTCAATTTTTTTCTAAAATAAAAGTACTTGGTTTAAATTTAAATTAATAAATATAAATGTTTTAGAGCCATTTGAGAAACTAGTGATATATTTATTAGCGAAAAGAAATCTATTGAATATCTATTTACAAAATATTTAGAGGAACTATGAAAAATAAAAATAGATTCTCAAAAAATATTTGGATTCAATTTCTAAAATTGTTTAAAAACAAAAATAATATTTATTCTGAAAATATCAAATATCTAAAATCGAAAAGAATTAAAATATAAATTATCATATTAAAATATAAATTATCATATTAAAAGTTAAATAAGAATTAAATGTGTGCCGTCTTCTTAACTTCAACCGGCTCTATATTGAAATCTTTTATAGAATCAAAAAAGTCAAAATCT
The DNA here is from genome assembly GCA_025528865.1 of Pilobolus umbonatus. Taxonomy (NCBI): domain Eukaryota; kingdom Fungi; phylum Mucoromycota; class Mucoromycetes; order Mucorales; family Pilobolaceae; genus Pilobolus; species Pilobolus umbonatus. Next base: position 7,574 of record JAIXMH010000198.1, read on the forward strand.
TGCTTTAACCAAAGTTTATGGTATGGCTTTTCCTCTACGTTATTTTTTTTTACAAAATTCTTTATATTATATAATACTAATGATAATTTAAGTTGAACATTATAAGTCCTTTTTTTAGTTATTCTAGAATTAGATTTGTGACTAAACTTTTTGAAAGTATTAGAAAAGTTTGCAAAAAAGGTTTCAATAGTACTTCTATACGATCCCAATTGCTTATTAAAATTTAATTCTTCTTCGGTTAAATTTATTTTCTTATCTTTTTTAATAGGAAAACAAAAATTGTTTTCTGAAATGCATAAACCAATATTATTGTATTTAGCTAATATTTCGTCTAAGACATTTTCATACAAGCCATCGTAGCATAAACAATCACTAATTTTAAAAAATTCTGTTAGGTTTACATTATTAATAAACATATTATCATCATTATTAAACTTACAAGGCAAAGACTCCGATGCGTATACTAAATATCCAGCAGAATCAATAATGAATTGTGTGTTTAATGCATTTTTCTTTAATTTGTAAGAATATAAATCTGTTTTATCTAAATCAATATCTTCTACTACTATTTTATTATGTCTACCATCTAATAGTAATGTGCAATGCTCAAAACTCTTGGGATTATAAATTTTACTATATAATAATCTGGTAATACTATTACTAAAACAATTGGCTGGTTTATCATCTACCCATTCTTCTAAAAAATCTATATTATCTATAAAAAGTGATTTGTAAATTCTATAAAATGAGTCATTTTCATCATATATTTTCATATCACTAATTGAACATCCTTCAATTAAAAATTTTAAAAGTAATATACCTTTTTCAATATTATAAACTGGTGAAGGCATTTTTATATGACTACATATTTCAGTTAAAAAAACAAATATAGGTATAGCCCCTAATATTTTATATAATTCTAATTTTATATTTTGTAAATTAATAAAGTTTCTTATCTTACTTCTATGATATTGTTTTTTAATATTAGATTTATACGTGTTATTTAAAAATTTCCAATTATTATCAATGATTTCATCATATTCGTTTTTTAGTACCAATTTTAAATCTATTGATGCTGACATTTATTATAATATGATTATTCAATTTAATTGTTTTAATTATATATTCTATTTATATAATAAAAAGACCAAAAAAAAATCTGAAAATTCAGATACAAAAAAACTTGTTGTAAAAGTTTCTTATTGTTTCGGCATACCATATTCGGGTTTAGTTATAATCTGGCAAATTATACCTATTCCATTTGATGATTTTGGGATAATTTTGGAAATTATATATTCAATGTAATCTTTTGGCTAAAGACTATTATTAAATACAACTTTATAATAATTAATACAGCGCTATATTAATTTATCATTTAAGGTTCTTTTTTTAGATTTTTTTATTTTTTATCTTTAAAAAATAGTTAAAGGATATTTAAAAAAGAATCTGCAGCTTCTTTTCCCAATGACTTTTATTATATATGTAAAATCCAATTTTGATTTAAAAATATGCATAATAATAATTGGAATAAATATTTCTTAATAATAATACAATATTATCAAAAATTTATAAGAGTATCATTACATAGACAATCAAAAATCTATATATTAATATAAAATATTTATACAAGTTAGTATAATTCAAGAAGTTTTCTATTTATCCCTAGTTGTAAGTTGACAAAAACTTACAGCGTGCTTTTTAATCAATTTTAAAAGAAAAAAATTGTTGCACAACAGAATTTCGATCTGGTGCAAAATATTATTAAATTACAAAATAATCTAAAAAAACATAAAATATACAAAATTAACAAAAAAAGAAAATGTTAATATATAAATTAATATATACTTTATACTTTTATAATTAAATTTCTTTTTAGAACTTATATATTCGTTATGTTACTCAAGGTTTTTCTTATCTCTATATGCCTATTCGATCTAGAACTCGACCTTCAGAAACACGTAAGGTGTTCACTAAACTGGGCGTGCCATCTCACCGTATTCTGGATATTTGCTATCCCACTAACTGAATGGTAGGAATACTCATTCACAATGACTTTATTCGAGACGCTACCAATGTATTGGGCAAATACGGAATCAAACTGGTGGAAAAATTTGATCCCACCTCTCCCTCCGTCATTAAGGATCCCAAGTTTGCTAAAGATGATGAAGAATTCCGCCAGAAGAAAGCTTTGGAAGTCGACCACAACAGGCTTATGAAAGTCCTTGATCGATTACGTTCACCTGTTTGCTTTGCCGCTGCCCGTTCATTTCGCCAACAATCCTGGATTACTACAGAACAATATGATTCCTTCTTTTCTTCCCGAAAGGTTAATGTATCCTCGAACATCCAGACAGCATCTTCTAATGACTCAAATGCTATCATGGCAGATCTTGCAGCCAACTTTCAGGATAACGATTTGGACATGTACCAAGCTGATGGTGAAACAGCCCCCACTCAATAAATGAGTGAATATGATAATACAAATATGCCCTCTAACTATGAATCCTCTCCTCTCCTTTCCAATCTAAAATTATGCACCTTAAATTGTAGAAGTCTTATTAAAACTGGTCAATCAGATCACCGTGCGGCTTTTATTCGTTACATTAGATCACTTGAAATAGATATACTCTCCTTTCAAGAAACACATGCTCATTCACCACAACTACAGGATTCACTTAATAAGCAACTACAATGCCAATCTTCTATATGGACTAAGCACTGTGGGATTGTATCTATGAACCCTGCCATCACTCTCACCCCCATTTTGATCACCATAGATCAACGTGTAATCATATGCACCCTCACACATATCAACGAACTTTTCCCACCCATCACACTTGTTAATATCTATGGACCAGCGCAGCCATCTCAACGTCCTTCCTTTTATCATAATCTATTGCAGTTACCGCACTTTAATAATCATGATGTATCTAGTGATACTAATAATTCTAGCTCTAAAGTAGTTATCCTGGGTGACTTCAATCTAAGGGTATCTTCTTTTCTAGGGTCTCCTTCTCCTTCTCTGACTTGTCCCAAGTCTAATTGGTGTCATTTACTCGACCGTTCATATCAATTGTGCTCATCCGGAGACGCCCCTACATTCAGAAGTGGTGACAATGCATCTACTATAGACTACATTTATGCCTCACCCGCCCTTCATCAACACTTGTACAATACTACTACTGAATACCTGAATGGTAACTGGACCGATCATGCAATTCTTACGGTCAATTTCAAATTCATTAATCATGCTCAAGGAAAAGGACTATGGCGAGCAAATCCTGCTCTTGCCAAAAATCATTATTTCATAGATGAATTGTATCGTCAACTTGATGCCTATCACAGTCAACTGAGGCTTCCCGATCTAGAACTCCTCTCCCCTCAGCACATCTGGGATGACATTAAAAACTTGATCAGAAAAGTAGCTAAAACAGTAGGTAGACGTGCTGCTGCATATCGTACCAAGGCGCTCTTACGCTTCCAACGTAAACGCAACAAACTTCTTCGTGAATGCCACAGTCATCGTCAGCTTATCACTCCTAAGCTGCTACTTATAGAGAAACTCATCGCATCCTTACAAAATGAGATTGCCCAGAATACCATTCTTAGAGCTGGTCGTCACTGGAGAGAGAATGGTGAGAAGTCAGCAGGTTATCTGAAGCGAACCATTGAATCCCGAGCTGTTAAAAGATCTATTGAATCATTCATTCACCCAGATACTAATGCACTACGCCTGGAACTACAGCGTCAATTCCGTGGTTAAAAAGATATTTCCGCGTTTTTTGAACTATAGAAAACCACGGAATAAGCAAGATTTTTGCCGGAAATCTAGAGAAACCGCAGTTATATACAACGCTGCATTGGTTGGGTCATGTGATTTTGTTTCCAAACTAAGTTATAAGTACATTTTCTATCTAACTGCTAATTGGTATATCATTATTAAACAGACTATTATATTATAGTTATTATTGTATCAAAAGCGTATTGAGTTTAATTCTATTATGAATAGAAGGAACTGCTATATTAAATAAAGCTATAAAAATCTATTGGAAGACTAAAGACTGTATGTATTGGGAATAAAAAGAATAAGAAGTATTGTGGACATTGAATATTGCTTTAGATAGACTTAGAAAGCATTGTATGATTTAATAATTTAATGATAGAAGCTATGACTATTGTAGTGGATAAAGATTATAACCTTTAAAGAACTGTATTGACTATACTATATCATAAAGAAGTACTATTAGTGATCCGATAATATTGACTACATGGTGACTACTTACATCCACATCGTTTTACTCATAGTGATGCATTTACTATAAGACATGATGTTATTATACTATATACTAGTTAACACATTAAATACTTACCACAAACAAGAAGGTATCTCCATCATATGTTGCAGTGACTTGGTTGGATAGAAAGAAGCTAAATACAGAAGAAAGTGTAAACAACTTGATCTGAGTACGTTATGTCATTTACTTTCAAGCAGAATGCATAACAAGAGATAGATCATCTGAAAAGGAGACAGGCTATCACAATTTACTGTTGTAATGTAGAACAGAGATATATACCATACATAAGAGATGAGCCTGGAAGAGGCGAAAAAGACACTGGCACTTCATTGTATAGGGCAACACTACAAAGAGATCTGATGTAAGTAACCAGATCATATTGTTTGCTGTTTACGCTACTTACAGGTGTACTTCATGGTTGTCAGTGGAATTCTGTTAGGAAGAAGTCAGTACACCACATTGCCTACTTACTAATGAATTTAGGGTAAAGAAGGAGGAGTTGAAATTAAAAAATATTTTATAAATAAATAAATTCATTTAACACCCAAATTGGGTAATTGAAAAATGGATAGAAATATTAAAAGTGCTGTAATTACAATAAATTGCAATAATTCCAACCTATTTGCACAGGTTTTTATTTTGGGATTTTTCAGAGGTTACCAAACTTCCCAAAATACAATGAAAAATCTATTTTCTTTACCTAAAATTTCAACAACTTCATATATATAGCTATACCCACCGTATATCTCATTCTGAACACTATATTAATACCTTGATATTTTGGCAGTGATATTGTCATGTCCCCTCATATTCATATAGATTATTACAATTGGTTTCTTGGTTACAAATCAACTAGTACCACGGAATCAACGTGGTGATCGCGAATTTCCGCGGTAATCTCAGGCATAGTGATGAAGTTTGCACATCCCCGAACGGATTAAAGTCAGCAGCTACAACCTTCTATTCTCAATTGTACACACCAACTCCTGTTGATAATGATAGTATTGAGGTATTGTCCTCTTCAATCCCTCCTTCTCAGTGTATACCCTCTTCGGCACATGCTGGACTTCTTCGGAAGATCACAATAACAGATTTGATAACAGGTACTAAAAGATCACCCCGTCATAGTAGTCCAGGTACAGATGGCATACCTTATGAAATCTTGTCTCTGCTTCTCCTTCATGCTGCTACTGCTGATATAGCTGTCCTCGTATATAATGATGCACTATTGAATTCTGTGTTCCCTCCTAGTTGGAGCAAAACCTGTATGACACTGTTACCAAAGAAGGGTGATCTATCTAGCCTGAAGAATTGGAGACCAATCTCTTTGATCAATGCTGACGCCAAGGTTTTCACAAGGCTTCTGAACTCCCGCATGATGGCGTGTCTATCTCGATCCATTTCTTCCTGTCAGCTGGGTTTTATGCCGAATCGATTTATTGGTGAAAATGGACAATTGGTTCATATTTTACAGGAAATAGCTACAAAGCAAAGGTCATCCACAATCGGTCTACTCCTTGACCAAGAAAAAGCGTATGACAGAGTTCATCCGGAATACCTTCGATCCATCATGCTCCAATTTGGTATACCTTATCAAATAGTAGATTCTATCAACAGATTGTTCTTTTCAACCCAGATCTCTATCAATATCAATGGGCATATTACCTCTGATCCGCTTATACAAAGGCGTGGCCTACGACAAGGTGATCTTCTCAGCCCACTTTTGTTCAATATTGCTTTCGATCCATTTCTTCGTTCAATCCAAAATGATGCTCAATTTACTGGTTTTGATTTCTACAATGAAACATCAACATCAGTTCATAGCTTTATCCCACAAACACCTGTCTCCTCTCTTACTCGATATCTAGGTCAATTGACTACCGATACCTCCAATTGTCAATTCAAACCAACTCTTCCACCTGTCAAAGTACTTGCTTATGCAGACGATACAATAGTATTCCTTAAGAATGAAACCGATTTTGACCGCTTACAATACAGTGTAGATCTATATCAGAAAGCTTCTAATGCCAAACTCAACTTCACCAAGACACATGCTCTCTCCTTATCTGGCTCTCCTTATCCTTCATGGCAATCCTTTCTCTCGTTTCATAGCATTACTGCATGGCATGATCGATTATCTCCGTCACCACTCACATATCTAGGCTATCCCATTTGTTCCTCTACCAAGCAAAAGGCATTCTTTTTCAATCAATTGATTCAGAAGATGAGGCTATCATGCCAGATTCATTCACAACGTACATTATCCATTCGTGGCAGAGTTACTGTACTGAACACTCTTATACTATCTCGATTGTGGCATGTTATGAGATTGTTTCCTTTTACTTTAACTCAGATGACTCTGATCCGCAGTGTGTGCTCGAAATTCATCAACCATCGAATATTTCCACTCCTCAAGTTTGAATTGCTAATCAGCCCTCGTCATCTTGGAGGTCTTGGAGTAATCGATCTAGTAAAGCAACAGAATGCAATGCAATGGCGCTGGCTAAGGCCCCTTTTTTCTTCTGATACACATTTTCCCTCGATCTCTTGTCCTTCTTTGCCTTATTTGAAGGCTACTCTTCATTGGTTGTACTCATCCGATAATTTCCCTTCCTATAGATGGTCTCTGCTTTTCTCTCAGTGTAGATCTTCTCTGTGGTCACCTAATGTACCTTCTTCTTCCTCTCTATCTTTCGTCAGTAACATATTCCGAGCCATGGACACCATCCCTCGTAACTTTGATCAATGTCATGTCACCGCTCATACTTGTCTCCAACTTCCATTTACTGCCTTGATAGTTCATACTTGTCCTCTTCATCTTTCCTCTGTTTCTTCATTCATGGATCCAAGCATACTGTTCCAAAACCATCCTGGTGTCCATAAACTTCTGGCTCTTCATATATTCACCATAGACACAATTGAACAGGTCGTACGCTTCCGTCGCCCAAATGAATTTATCTCCTTCCCCAACGTCACTAATCTGGTCATTCGTTGGTTAAGAGGCCGCCAATTGATTCTTCAGCCCTTCTTTCTTGCGTTGTTCTCTCATGCTCCAAGAATCACCGTCACTCGTATGGAAGATGACCCTCGGGATCTCTCTTCCTTCATTCGATCTATATTATTGCCTGCACCCTTTGTAGAGAATCAATCAGCACTCTTTCCACCCACTCCATCTCATCATGGTTCTATCAAGGAATACAAAGAGTTAGTTTCTGTCTTTCTTCCTGTAACACCCCCTCTCCCTACCGAGGTCTGGACTGTGTTCTGGAATCAAAGAATACCTCTCCCTGCCCGCACTATCTGGTATCGTATCTTACATAAGAAGGTACCAACAAGATCACTGTTACACACTATGAGCCCAACCCAATTTCCTTCACCACACTGTCCTCGTTGTCTTGCTCATGGCACTGTCATTGTGGAATCTCTCTCTCATTTCTTCTTTACTTGTCCTTGTCTTCTCTATGTCTGGATTGATATCTTCTCTGGCTATGTCTCTCCACTCATTACTACTCCTCAACTGGAGGTGTTCCTTAACCAGTTGCTACTCTTCAAAGGAAATAACTCCCGCCTAACTCCTCTCTTTGCTTGTGGTCTCTGTAGTAAATACAGGCTTAAGCTATCTATTGTGAAGGAGATTCAATATAGAACCCTTCAAAGAAGCATTGGTCAAGTAGTACACATATCCAAAACTATTACATTCACTTAGGCATAATTGATCTTTATTAATATAAGGAGTTCATTGTCATATAATGAAACTTGAATAGGCACTAGCTATCCTGCATATATGTTCTATTGTTCCCTTTGTACTCACTTACCCACCTCCGATAATATCGTATGGACCTTCAGATTCTGACAATGCAATGCACAAGTATCCCGATCCATCTCTATCACGCAGATGACTATATCTCATTCAACATCCAAGAGATCCACAATTATACCAAGAACACTGACCTCATCCTGTTGTTGCTACCCATCTAAGAATAATCATAATCACCATGGCAACCAAGACTTATCCATAACAACAGGCAGCATAGATATATAAATATGAGAGTTAGCTAGTTCTTAACGTGGTTCTTCATCTTTGAATAAACTATCAAAAGTTTTAAAGTTATTTCTCAATATTTTTCCTTCTAATCACAACAGTCTCCAGTCTATTTGGTCCTCTCATTGGGGTTTAATCTTTGAGGACAAGCCTTTTCTCTCTCAAGTTGTTTCCAACTCTGCACTCAAACTCCACTCCAAGCTTCAAGCTGAACTCTGCTTAGCATAGTTGTTTATTCTATATAAACAAGCCTTTCTACTTATCTATTTTATTTTTAATTTTAATTTTATTCTTTTTTTATTTTATACCCAGTCCGTTTCACCGCTTTATATGTGTTACAGACGTTAAATAAATGGAGCTACCACTCCCCTATAAACCAAAAAAATTCTTTGATGATGGATCAAAGAACCAGACTGAGTAATAGAAGTAATTAGAGGGTTGAAAGATGATGTTTATTTCTATGCATTTCAATGCATATTTATATGATTTGGAGTATAAGATGTAGCATGATTTTGCATAGAACAATTAATAATACAGTGTGAGATATAATAACATATAAAGAGTAGAAGTATGATGAATGGAAGTAGCTAGAATAGATATATAAGGAATAACAATATGATAATAATATGAAAGTAATGTGAGAATAATATGAGAATAAACAATAGAATATAGTCGTGATAATATAGAAGAGAGTATGGAAGAATCAAATGAAAATAGGAGCTACTGGAAAGCATCAGATTATCAGGAGTACTAAGGATTGAGGATTCTAGAAGACAGTTCATAAGGGCCGTTGCTATAAAGAGTATCATTGTGCCATCTTGCGTCTTGCTCTTTTATTGGCTGGAATCTGTGGCTTGAATCTACGCTTATTGGTGTTGTATCAGAATCTATCCAGATCCTCATCTGTAGTTCTATCTCAACTGTCATACAATGGTACCTTAATTGTATTACCTAAATCGACAATCTCATATTCATACTAGTGTCAAAATCTGAGTACATAAACTCATAAGGAAATAATTGGAAGTCAATGCAATTAGTATATTGATCCGCTCAATATAAGCTACTTTCATACCGATTCAGTAATTATCAATACCTTAAATCCTCTAATACATCTTCCCAATTAATACTTCTTTAAACACGCCATGCCGAGTAACAAGAGTATCCAATACATGGGCTACGATTCATTAGAAGACTTATATGTATTCATCTCAGATCAGATCATCCTCATGGTCTCATCCCACATTCTTCCTGATTGACACTTGATAGGTTGTTCCCCTGTATTGACATCCGTAATTGGATCATGTCAATTCACACACTCATGTATGTTCAAGATCCCTTCTCCGTATAACATTTTAATATAAATACTCTCATCCATTTTGTAATAATAAAGGGCAATCAATCTTTCTTTCGGTCTAATTAACTTATCTGTCTCCTTTACGCTTTTTCTTTTATTTTTTGAAGTTGAATATACTCATATATTCATCAATTGGTCCGTACAGGCACGTGAGGGAAAAGTGGACCAGGCTCATAGTGATAGGGATTTTGGTAATCGACATTACCCCCCTCCGAGACTTGTGTTCGACCCGGAACACTTAAAGGCGGTACAATTACTGGCACAGGTGACTTAGGAGCGGAAATAACAATTGGCTTGACTTTAGGGACCTTGGGCGATGTGATCTTCATAGGTTCATCTTTATCAGGAATAACTGCAGGGACAGGATCTATGGTTATCGGCTTTACAATATCAGTGACAGGTGCAGGAGCAGAAGATACAGCAACCGGATTTGATACAGGCGACTGGATATTGATTGGTGAAATCATTGTAGAGTCTTCTTTAGGATACAAGTGAGTTGAAGTCGGACTCTCAGGTATTATATCTTCGGTATCGGGTTGTTCTACATATTCATCAGGTTCGTTGTACTTAGCAGATTCCATAGGGTCAGTAGGTTTGTCATACTCAATCGGGTCAATAGGGTCAATAGGGTCTATGTCATATTCAGGGATTGTTACACCATATTCGGGCTTATCATTCATATCTCTTGTTACAGGCATAGGATGTTCGACATGTTGCATAGATTCTCTAACTTCTCGGCGGGCTGAAGTAGGATCATACCATGGAGTTGAGGGAATATCACCATTGGCAGGAAGTAGACGATCAACATGTACAAGGGACTTGAGTGGTTCACCAGTAACAGTTTCTAATTTGACAGTTCCATAATCAGGATAAGTATTCACAACAATAAAGGGACCTTTAAATCGAGGTTCCAGACCAAAACGACCTTCATGAGTAAGCATTACTAAATCACCTATTTCATATGTGCGCTTCTTGATTGCAGCGTCCCATCTTTCTTTATCTTTCTCAGACATTGCTTTCAATCTGAACTCCGCAGCAGCTCTGTGTTGACCAAGATCTGTCAATTCTCGAGAGGTAATATCGGCAATTGTTCTAGGATCTTTGAATGTTTCATGATCAATATATGGCACCGAAATGTCACCGGGGAGTCTGGGTTCACGGCCATAAGTCAAGTAAAATGGGGAATAACCAGTGGTACTATGGACACGAATTCTACAAGCCCACAAAGCAGCATTCACAAAATCATCCCAGCGGTGTAATGCACCATTAGTGTATTTGCGCAACATATCCTTAAGTACTCCATTAAATCTTTCCACTTTCGCATTAGTCCTAGGGTGGTAAGCAGAAGTTAATTTATGGTTAGTTTTAATCTTTTTCATGTATTCCTTAAGTATGCCACTATTAAAATTAGCTCCCCTGTCTGTTAATATTTCTGAAGGACATCCAAATCTCATCATTATCTCCTCATATATAAAATCTGCAACAGCTTCTTTGGAAGCTACCGGAACTGCACGGGCAATGGGCCAGTTTGTGGTATAATCAACAGCAACTAATATCCAACGGTTTCCCTTCAAAGTGGTCGGCAATTCTCCAATAAAGTCCAAGTGCCACCTATCGAAAGCGGAAGATACCTTGAGCGGATGCATCTCGTCATGATGGACATTTCCACGTCTTCGGTTGACTTGGCATCGAGGGCAGGATAGTAACCAGTTCTTCACATCGGTGTACATGTTGGGCCACCATGCACGAGGTGTCAAGATCTTCATCATGTTCTTTATATTGAAATGCCCGAAGGCTTCATGAATGTCGGCTACTGTTTGAGCTCTTGAGGCTAAGGGTATAAATGGTACAACTTTCATCTTTTGGTTATCGGTAACAAGTTTTCGGTAAACCTTATTTCCTTCAACGACAAAGTTATTCTTTTCCTTTTCCAGATGGTTCTTGAGGGCAATGTTGGTTAGACTGGATAAGCTATCTTCATCTCCAAGGTATAGTAATGGCCAATCGGCTTTCATATCTTCTGATGACCATTTAGCAGGTTTCTTCTTCAACGGAGTGGCGTACAAGTACATGGGTTCTAACGGTGCTTTATCTGTGTCATTATCATTTATTGCAGAGGAAGGTAAGCGGGACAAAGCATCTGGTACATCATTATTCTTTCCTGGTGTATATTGTATATCTGGTGCAAATGATTCTAGCTCGGTCATCCACCTGACCAGACAAGGGGTAGGTTTCTCTTGTGAGCGGAAATACTTTAGTGGTAAATGATCAGAAAATACTGTGTAGCCACCAGGACATCCATCGATAAAACAACGCCATGTTCTGAGAGCATGAATGATTCCAAGTAATTCCCTTTCTTGAGCCGGATAATTCCTCTCTGCATTGGACAACTTCTTCGACTCATAGGCTACTGGATGCCATTGCTTGCTTGGGTCATCACCGGGTTGTAAAAGAACAGCTCCAACACCAAAATCCGAAGCATCGGTCTCTATTCTAAAAGGTTTATTCATATCAGGTAACTCTAAAACTGGAGCAGAGGTTAATAGCATTTTTATAGTTTCAAAAGCATGTTGGCATTCTTTTGTCCATATTATACTTCTCTTTTTGGGTCCACTACCCCTTGTTAGATCAGTCAAAGGTGATGCAATCGATGCAAAGTTGGGCATAAATCGACGATAATATTGGGCTAGTCCAATAAAGGAACGTACTTCTTGTACATTTGTAAGAGGAGGCCAGTTCTGTATGCTTTTGACCTTTGATGGATCAGGTAGAATACCATTGGGCGTAACCTTATAACCTACAAATACCAATTCTCTTTTTCCAAATTCACACTTTTTTAGATTACCTATGAGACCTGCTTTTCTTAATCTTTCTAATACATGTCTGACATGTTCTTTGTGCTCACTCTCTGATTTGCTGTAAATCAATATGTCGTCTAGGTAGACTAGCGCAAACTTATCTAAGCAGTCACCCAATACATCATTCATAAGGCGCTGGAATGTTGGTGGTGCATTGGTCAATCCAAAAGGGAGAACAAGAAACTCATACTGTCCATACCGGGTGTTGAATGCCGTCTTTGGAACATCATTTGGGTGTATCCTTACTTGATGATAACCACTCTTTAGGTCCAATGAAGTGAAAAATGAAGAGCCTTGTAATCTATCTAGGCATTCATCTATTCTTGGTAGTGGGTGCTTGTTCTTGGTGGTTACTTTATTTAGTGCTCTGTAATCGATACACATACGCATTTCCCCATTCTTCTTCTTTACAAATAGTACAGGAGCACCCCATGGTGAAGTGCTTGGTCGAATGAGTCCTAGTGATAGTAGTTGCTTCAATTGTCTTTGTAATTCATCTAATTCGGCTGGAGACATCTTAAAAGGGGCTCTGCTGATTGGTTTGGCATCATTGGTGTCGATTACATGATGTACATCCCTTTTAGGTGGTAGTCCGGGAAGCTCATCTTTGAAAACGTCAGTATATTGTCTCACTAAGCTGTTCCAATATGTATTTCTGGTGTTATTGTCCATGCTATTAAGTTCAAGTGTGTTGTCATGAGTAGGTATATCTTTAATATAAATGATGTAACTGTCGGCATGATGTTTCTTGATTAGTCGATCGGCTTGCTTGTGTGAAACTAAATAGTCAACAGCTAATGAGTACTGGT
>JAIXMH010000199.1:0-20592 GCA_025528865.1 Pilobolus umbonatus
TTTATTTTTGTTTTCAAGTTCCCTTTATATTTACCCAGGTTATTTTTATATAATATAATTATCTATGAGCTATAAACGGTGATGAAACAACATCATGCAGCAATAATCAATAATACATAAGACTCACTTGATTCAAGACCAATCTTACTACCAGTTGCTTAGCAGAAGAAGTATATAGATACAACACAAAAGAAGAATATAACACACGGTAGTTTTAAAGTAAAGGGAAGAAGTATTTATTGTTTTATTCGATGTTACTGAGCTTCCCAGCAGTAAGTTTTATATTGTTACGAAAGACGTAATATGGTGCTACGACCTTGAATTCTAATGAGTTGACCGATGATTGCACCAAGCCAACTTGATACTTAATATCATTTAGACTTATAACAACATATCGTGGTGTTTGCGGTGGTATGGGCATTGTTATTAAGGGAATCGAGGAATCATAAGAAGTAGCAGAATGTTTTTTCATAACTTCCATCAGAACAAGGAACTGTTGATTATTTTCATTTAAAGAGTTTTATGAGAAAAGAAAAACCTTACCGAACCAACGTACCAGCTGAAGGAACTAAAGAAAAATAAGTAAGATAAGCTTCTGAATTGACAGTTACTAATAGATTGATACTTACGAATTCATTGTAGTATGGAACAATATATAGTGGCTACCACGGCGATATTCGTTTCTGATTCTTCTATACATTGATGAACTATATACATGTGTGCCTATTAACGCACGAGCAGAGATATCTATATTCATATTTGAAAGGGAGGGAGAGGCAGACCGCAGATAGTACTTCTTCGACTCTTTTCTAATAACTTCACCAGAAACAGAATCTATTGGCTGATCAGATGCAATATTAGCAGTGCTGATGATGAAAGTTGTGAGTTGAATGTTCTGAGAGTTCCAAAAAATTGTCAAGTGATGTTTTTGTTGGTCCAACAATATCCAAGAGATTATTCATATCCAGAGAGAATTTTACTATGCTACAAGTCGCAAGTCTCTCCACAATGTTTCCAGCGTTTTTCACACTGAATACTGTACTCTTGATTAGTTTCGAGTATTTCCCAATTGTCCTCTCCATCGACCGCGCACTGTACACCCTCATACATCCATTTCTTCTGGTGATGTAGCCTATATGCTGCAGATAGTGGTTATTTGGCTTAAATACAGAGTTTGAAAGACGTTTGGCATCTATCTCTTCTTTCAAAAACTTATGCCACTTGGAAAAACATCTAAAAAACCAAAGTAAGATACTGTGCAAATACCATTTTGAAAGTTTACTTACGTTTCCATTTCTGTGATCATATCGTTGGTTAGTTCCCATTGCAGAGCAATGGCACAGCTGATGTATACAAGCCTAAGCATCATACATTATGTCACACATGAATCAAACATTCATCAAGGAGATTCATACAGCAAGACATCTCTGTCTTCTATATATGGTCTATCTGATGAATCAGCATCTGTCAAATACTTTAGCCGCTATCGTCACTACATCTTATGATTCAGAACTCTGATTTGTTCCTGGATAAACTCACACTGTTTCTATGACCATCGATATAACCAGCGATCTGAATCAATCACCAGTAATCCACATAGCTGGAACCACCTGTCAAATATATAACTCAGCAACCTTAATCTGGTAGATCTATCAACCCTTCCATTTTCTTATAAATAGTCTTTGTTTGTTTTCATGAATAAAGATTGGAATTGTTTAAGTGTCTGGTTTAATCCATATAGTCTCTTAACTTTTATTCATTGTGTCTTACTGTTACTTTTACTATAAGATACATCAACAGCCTCTTACCAGATCTAACAATGAAAGCCTCACTTGCCTTCTTTGGAATAATGGAACAATCAATATGGGAACAACATATAGTAGAAAGTCGAGGAAATCAATTGCTCTCGCACCTCCGGTGTTTCCAATCAAATTATCCCAGCTGCCTTGGAATGATACAGGTATAAAACTTCTTGATTTCTCTATCAGTCTACCGGCTTGAATCAACTCTCGGAAATTCGCTTTGAATGTGAAGTATTTGATTAAAAGGGTTAAGCAAATACAGAAAAGAAAGTAAAAAAAAATCAACAATAGAAAAACAACAAGAGGTTCGATTAGATTAACCTTTATTGTGAAATGTTTAAGAGGTGTGGTTACGTATACGTAGAATAAAGAGTGAGAGATGATCTTCTATTGTATGTAAACTTGATGGGTATTTATATTAAATGGATTTGATCTGTGGGAATAGACAGATAAGTTAGTCATGGGAAATATGTCAGTCTGTGATGAGCTAATAGCTTGTGGGAATATTATCTTGGTAATGATATATGTGTATGTAGTATAGTTATAGCGTATGGGAACATAATAGTTGAGTGTTAATAATGCAGAGTGAGATATTGAGCCTGGATAAAATGGTGTATTTTCCCAGTGTGTGATATATGCTTGATTATCAAAGCCGAATTCACATACGCTTAAATCCCCACTATGAAAGATTTGGACCTACCAAACTTGGACATTGCATATCTCAGGTTGGTAATATTCCGACGACCAGAACCAAAAAAAAGCTATACGATTTAATGGACTGTACCAACATTTGTTGGTAATACTTCGGCTCGGCCATTTTTAATCACGTGACTTTTACCCGGACAGAAGATTCATGTATAGCTTTACTATTGGATACATACATCTCATAGATACAGTCACTATTGGATAAATACATCTCATAGATATAGTTACTATTGGATGGATTCATTAGATATATTATAGGATAGACGATATTATTATGGTTATAATTGAATGCAATGCATATCAAATGTATTTTATTATGAATAGAATAAAGGATTGTATTGAACTAAGCTATTAGTAATGAATTGAAGAGCTAAATATTGAATGTATTGTGCACCGTGAAGCATAAGAAGCATCTTGAACATTGACATTGGAAAAGGATAGAGGTAAAAAGCATGGGTTGTTGCAGTCTATGGAAGCAATACACATCAGTTGCTGTACAATAGAGGGGATGTTCTACATAGAATGGCTCGACTATACTATACTATAAAGAAATACTATTAGTAACTGGATAATATAGGTTACAAGGATACTACTTACATTTCACTTCTTAATTCCTGTTGATGCAACTAATAAAAGAGATGGCGTAAGTACAATGTAAGCTAGTTAACCTATGAGATACATACCACACACAAGAAAGGACCCTCGTATACAGTGGAGACGAGCCTTAATAGAATAGAACTACAAGCAGAAGAAGTATGAGTAAATGGATCATGAGTATGTTATATCAACTTCTTACATATGAGTATCATTACATAGACAATCAAAAATTTATATATTAATATAAAATATTTATACAAGTTAGTATAATTCAAGAAGTTTTCTATTTATCCCTAGTTGTAAGTTGACAAAAACTTACAGCGTGCTTTTTAATCAATTTTAAAAGAAAAAAATTGTTGCACAACAGAATTTCGATCTGGTGCAAAATATTATTAAATTACAAAATAATCTAAAAAAACATAAAATATACAAAATTAACAAAAAAGAAAATGTTAATATATAAATTAATATATACTTTATACTTTTATAATTAAATTTCTTTTTAGAACTTATATATTCGTTATGTTACTCTATACACTTATAGTATCCGATGAAGCACCTAGTAATAGATAAACATTAATACATTGTACTGCTATACCATAGACTAAAGAACATATCATACATAGGGTAACAGCTGGATGGAAGAGATAACAGACATTGGTACATGGTAATTACTATCTAGATA
The DNA here is from genome assembly GCA_025528865.1 of Pilobolus umbonatus. Taxonomy (NCBI): domain Eukaryota; kingdom Fungi; phylum Mucoromycota; class Mucoromycetes; order Mucorales; family Pilobolaceae; genus Pilobolus; species Pilobolus umbonatus. The sequence goes on from JAIXMH010000199.1 coordinate 3,790, forward strand.
AAGGTATAAGGGATCCATCCATATGTATATATTGTATCTAGTAACTTACTATTGTTCTTCATGCTCAGCAGTAGATACCTATTAGGAAGAAGTTAGTACACTACACAGTATGGGCATCATACACAAATAAGTACCGGATAGATTAAGTAAAAGCACCTGGATGATATACGATACCAACACACAGAGTTACTTCAGTGTAAGAAATATTGCTAATAGATAGTACAAATATAAAAATCATAGCAGACAATGCTATCATCATATATTACCAGTACATCCACAAAAGATATCAGGGAACAAGAATGTATACCAGGATATAAACAGGATTGATACCTTGAGTGGGGTAGAGACAGTGACGAAAGATAAATAGAGAGAGCAGAACATAGAAATAGAGGCAGTACACAGAAAGAGTATAGAGAGAAACAAAGAAGAGCTTTGGATATCACTAAGAAGATACACTTTTGTTAGATGAGTAATTGCATCAATAGATAATCATGTTACGTACACCATTCGACTTCCTGAAACTGTCTTTATTCAATGAGAAGTGTGAATATATACAGCCATTACTATTTATATATAAACAACGTAGTACCTTGGTTAAGTAGAAGAGTGGATGGATGTCTTTATCAACATAAAATCTAATGTATAATCATGTTCATGGAATATTTTATCATTATTGAGCCATTCAAGTAGATTTTAGATCATGTTAGAGAAGAAGGGAAGAGAAAGAAATTTTTTTATTTTATAGTTCATCCATTATTAAGAGACTAAAAGTATTATTCTACCCAATCAAACCAGACTATTGTCTCTTACGTTTATTATTACTAGAGGAAAAAGAGTGGTAGAAAAGAGGATCCATATCTGCATCATTATAAGCCTCATTGGAAAAAGGGTTGGTAGATGAAGAGCCAGCCGCACCAACAGAAGAAGAAACAAAAGAAGAATCATGGTGATCATAGTCATGTTCACTACAAATTGACAAAGAAATAAGTATCATATCTTCATTTATACATAAATGTGTATTCATTACAGTAGAAAGCTGTCCAGACTAGATTCTCGATTATTATCCTATATACACATTACAATAATAAGTAACAGGGACAATGTATTGATACTATAGCAATTACCAAATTCTCAACCACATCTTCATCTGTTTCCTTATTGTCCATGAGACTCTCTCTCACCATTGTCTGAGCCATTACGAGATTGGCTCCCCACTGCTCCTTACAACGGTATAAAGGAATGTTATTATCGTTGGCAAGAGTTTCCAACTGCAGACTGTAGTATCTCTGATATGCCTTCCTCATCTTTGTCCAACCCTTTTTACAAAGCACTCTGTTAGAAAGAATGTTGCTTCTTACAATCTTGGAGAGTTCCACAACCTTTTCATACATTTGCTTTGCTTTGGAGTATTCAAGTTCGTAGGACCTGCTTGACAGAATATCCATGAAGGCAGCAGCTATCCTCACAGTCGGTCCCGGTGTCTTCTTCTTCTTCTCACCTGATGCAAGGTATATTTCTCTTGCTCGAGCAGTAACACTTTCGATATTTCTATCTCCTAGTTTGTTCGTGTTGTATGTGTAATCCAATACTTCTTGAAGAAACTTGGCTTCATTGTCTATAGTACTTATACATTTAGTTTGGAATATAAAAAGGAATATGTATGTCACTTACCGTAAGGTTCACAAGAAGAAGGAGTAGGGACTGGAGGGAATCTTTGATTTATTATAGCCTTCATATCATGAACTTCTTGAGTAAGACCTTCTACTTTACTAACCATTTCCATTATCATTCTCTCCATTTTATCGTTGTGAGTGTTCTTATTCATGGTAATTCAAAATAGATATGTTAAGAGTTAATAGAGAGAATAAAATAAGAGTCCATATTGATTGTGATTACATCTTTTCATTGAATTCAATTACTACAAAGGGGTTGAATTCTCTTTCTTTGTAAATATCATCATCGACAATGACGATATGTGGTACCAGCTCCTGCATATGCAACTTTCCATGACGATGTTACTGCAAGTAGGTCATCGTGGGTGGCTGTTGAAATGATGTATCAAGGCTTATTGCCTCGTATTCAATCAGTCATCGATGATCTCATTTCAATTAGATGTTGATTCAATTGTCATATCGTATCAAAAGGGAAATAATCCATGATATCATTGCAATTTCCTACAATATATAAAGGGTGCTTGATTTGACTGATCCATCACTCTTCATATTTTATATATACATTACCTTTTACACAACATGTCCAATAACAATTCTCAACCGACTCCCCGAAGTGAAAGAATCAGAAATGTTTACAACAAGTCCATATCTTACAATTGTTTCTACTGCTTGAAAGCATTTGACCGCAGTACCAAACGTTCAGCTCATATAAGGAATGCTAAAAATTGTAGGAAATGGCAAAAGCCGCTGCTGTTGCTGCTGCTGCTACTGCTTTCGATAGAGATGTTGACATGGATATTTCCATTGATGATTGTAAGTGTATATTGTATTTTACAAGCATGCATATCTAATAACTTCTTTCTTTACTGTTAATTAGTTGTTGACGTTGACCAAGAGATGGATAACTATGAGCATCTCAATTCATTTGATGCAAGTGGTGCCACAATATTCGAAGCAACCCAAATGGACAACAACAGCTTCTGTTATATGGAGAATATTGGCTTGATCTTGAATGAGTATGCCGTTGAAGCAAAGGTTTCTTTAACATACCAGAGAAAGATCACCCGATTGATAAATACTGTTATCAGAGATCTGAGGAACAACAAGTCTGGTTAGTTTTTGTTTAATCTAGATATACATTGTTTACTTACATTTTATTTGTTAATATAGGCACTGATGGATTTGTCCCTCAGGTTGATGTGTTAGAGAGAATGATGGTCAACAGATCACCAGTATTGAGTAATGTACATCACACATGCAAGGAAGGTTGTATGTTGTTCAAGAAAGGTGATGCTGCTACGTCTGATGCCGAATGCCAATATTGTGGTAGCAAGAGATTTAAGATGGTCAATGGTGAACTAAAGCCAGTAGCATCAATCAAGATGTTATCAGTTGGTGGCCAGGTGGCAAGCATGTTAGCAGATGATGAGAAGCGTCAAGAACTTCAGTATCCCCAGGAGAGAGAGCATTTTGTCAATAATGTACTTTCTGATATTCATGATAGATCAGTCATGAGGGAATATAGACAGTCAATTGGAGCTATTCCTGGTGTTATTGACATCTTTCTGATGTTGTTTGTTGACGGTTTCGTGACCCAGAAGGGAAGCAGCAAGACATTCACCATGTTCCACGTGAATGTTTTAAACATTGATCCTTCTCGAAGGTAATAGTTAATATCCTTATTATTCTTTATACCGTAACTATTTACTCACAATATTAAATAGGTACGAAGAAGCCAACATGATCCAGTTGGCAATACTTGGTGCCCCCAACAAGCCCAAAGACCTGGATACCTTTCTTTTACCTCTCGTTGACGAAATCCACTCCCTGTCCACTAAGGGTATGATAGTTCAGAAGGCTGGTGTCGAGATATGTAGAGCTCGAGTGCATCTGATTGGAGCTACTGGTAAGATATAAACCGAAAATATTTATCTTCAATCTAACTGACCATTCATATGTAGGAGACATCGTTGGTGTTCAAGAGTTGGCACATCATTCTGGATCCAATAGCCTCTTTGGGTGTCGATTGTGTCTGACTAAAGGTGTGCATCCAGACAATTACAACAGAGGTATGTATTTTGTTGATAACACCAGACCATTGAGAACACTTGAGGAATTCAGGAACGTCGACCCCGTAAGTATTTGTACATATGCATAAACAACAGTGTGATTAACCAATTCTATGTAGACACTTGGATTGAACAAGTCTTCAGTCTTCAGTACTCTTCCTAGTTTTTCTGGTGGTGCTTTTTTCGGTTTAGATGAAATGCATTTGATAGGTGGTGGTGTTGCCAAGCTCGTGTTGGAGATGATCACTGTGACACCCACTTCCAAGTTTCTCTACATCGATGTCGAAGGTAAGAAGACGACTAATAGATATCCTTTCTTGCTTTCAAATTCAGAATTAGCCAAGATTGGTGAGTGCCTGACTGCATCTAGAATGTATATACCAGTCTCCTTCCAAGGTAGCTGGGAAGACATTATCAAACGATCAGCAGGTACTAGGATGGTTGATTACATCGATTTCCTTCTATATGCCGTCCCTACTCTTGTGTGTCCACTGATAAAAACCAAGGAAGCATCTGAAGCTCTTCTTGCGTTGTCTAAAGATTGCAGTATGGCCTCACAGTGGTCGATCACAGAGAAGATGATTTGTCAGATGAAAGAGTAAGTTTAAAGCCTAAAAGTAAAAAAAACTCACATATTAATACTTGTATACATATTTATAGGTACTTTCACATTTGGCATAATTACCTGAGAGAACAGATCGTAGACAAGAAGTTGTCAAAGAGTGTATTTACTTCTGTTAACGATTACCTCTTCCACATTCCTCATATAACTAGATGTCTTGGCCCAATGCGATCATACAGCACCAGACCGGTTGAGCGTACCATTGGTAAGCGCTCCAAGCTAATCAAGAGTAAGAGAATTGTTTTACCTACCATTAAATTCTATAATTAACTTTTTATTGAAATTTATGTCTATACTACACTTTAAGGAATACTTGGATGACAGAAGCTTGATATACTATTGAATATTGTAAAATTTAAATGATATTTAACTTTCAATTGTTATTCTAAAATTAAATTTTGTTTTAATATATAGTCATCTTATTTTTTTAGTTAGATATTAAAGGATTCTCTAAGGTGAACAGTGGTCAGAATGCAAGCAACCTTGTCGAACGGATGGCTATTAAAAACTATATTAATATTAATATAGATATTTTAGATGAAGTGAATATTATTGAACCTAAACCGTACAATGATTCCACTTTTATTAACCATCCTTCAGGCTTGCAGCACTATCCTCAGCTATGGTCACCTATACCAGACAGTCCCTACGATATGCAAACTGATAATGATGGCTGTGATCTGTTTGGCTATCCTGTCTGTAACTTCATCATTCTTGAAACACTCGAGAAGTACTACGTCGATCATGGATACCATCCGGAAATCCAAATCATAAACTTCCTCATCAAACTTGCAGGTCGTGCATGGATTGATTCCACTATGTATTCATCGACGATGAACAGAAAGAAGTTGACCGAGTATCGCAGAGGTAATCACTTTGTCATGTTTAATTCCAGTCACAGGAAGTAAGTTGATAGACGATTGAAATAAACTGAATAAGTATTGATTGATTGTCTTTAGTCGAAACAACAAAGATTGTACCTCTTGGTATGTTGGGGCCGTTCTCTTCTATTTCTCACACTACCACCTGGACCAGGAGCACCATCTTGTTTTTGTTGAAGTTGCCAAGACCCATACCACCACTACATACGACGATTGTATTCCCTTGGTTACACTCCGTCAACCTGGTGAGGCACCAACATTTAGAGTGATAGACATCCTCCAGATCACTGCGCAAGTGGGTCTTGTCCAGTCACCTACCAGCAGTTCCCATTGTGTCATATCCCCATACCAGTCTTTTACTCGCAAGATGTGAAACAATTGTGGTATGCTCCGAAACATATAGTCCTTTTTTCTCTCTCTTTCTGTATGTAACCATAAAATAAATAGAGTATAAAGCAATAAAAATATAATAATGCACTACCTTGTTCTCTACATACAAACAATCTATATCCCGTTTAATCTTGTATATAAACTATCAGAGTTGAATCATTGTCTTCTGTGTGGTTTTGATAAACGTATCAACAATAAAGATCATTATACTACTCCTGATATAGTGACTGATCTGACCAAGTGATTTCTGCGTTCAATCTAATCATAGAACAACGTTCTTTAATTGTATACTCAAATAATCTATATATAGTACTTACTGTTATAGTCCATATTCATTGATCTTGTTCAGATTGTAAACTCAAACCCGTCAATATACCCTCCTCATTCCATCTGATTGGAACCTGCATCGTTGTGTACTTTGTCATCTTCACAGGGTGCACTTGTAATTAGTTGTTCCTACTTGCACTGCATTCATACTCTGACTAATCATATCAAAAAACTCTATCGTTGTCTATGTTCAGTTCTCCTGATGAGTTAAATGTGATGTTCGACATTCCCATCACTGAAGCCCTAGAAATATAAAGATGTGTGTGAGATTTTGTCTATTTATTTTTATTTTTATCCTTTTCTTTTCTTTTATTTATTTGTTTTGTATTTACTTTTTGTTTACCTTGAGTCATTACATAAATTCCACTTCAACCGTATGTTTTCAGTCTACTGAACAACTGATCTCCATACTCATTCAACCCCATCAGACACTACATCACTGCAAATATTCTTAGTATCTATGTATATTATGGCTGCTTCATACAGTTCTTACGGTTTCTATTCTTTTATATCGTTAATACATATAACCTGGTACATTATATGATGAACCACTGTGCATTCCACTTCCAGATCCCCATCACTGACACCCTAGAAGTAAATATGTATGAGATTTTTATTTTTTATTTTTGTTTATTTATTTCATTTTTATAATTACCTTTTCTATTTCAACAACCCCTTCAACTACACTTTTTCTGTCTACTCAACCACTGAACTGTTCTGTCATTCGACCTCATTACCCCCTACATCACTGAAGATATTTTCTGTACTTGTGTCCTTTATGGCTGTTGTAAATGGATTATTACCTCTTCAGGGTTGTCTATTGTTTTTGTCTTTTACATTGTAGCATACCATGAGTTGAACCACTGCTGCTCACTCAGAATGTACAATCCTGTTGTTCATCTCATCACCAACCCCCTAGAGCTATATACGTATGAGTGCTTATTCCATATATTCTATGTTAACTATTTAGGAACGTTTGTTTTCTTTATTCTGGATACCTTACCCGTATTTGGCACCGTTGTTTACTTGAGCTGTACCTCTGTAGGGTATACAGCGACTAATCAGTATACTCATTCGACTCATTAACTACTGCATCACTAAAAGTATTTTTAGTGATTATCTCTATTGTTGTTAATTCATACAGCCCTATTCTTTTGTATCCATTGATATTTGATTCATATACACTGGCATATACTGTGCTTAACTACTGCCGTAGTGATGACTCTTCATTCCACTTCTAACCCCTCATCACTAACACCCTATCAAAATATATGTATGAGTGTTGGATTTTATTCATTCTGTGTGTTTATTTGTTTACCTCTTATAATTAGTGTTTTCCACTTTGACTTTCTATCCTCTTTGCCTACTCAATAACTTAACTATATGCTCATTCTCCCTCATCGACCCCTGTATTACTAAGCATATTATTAGTACTTGTAAATATTATGGCTGCTGTATATGTGTTACCTCTACTTAATCATATGATAATATATTAGATACAGTTGTATGTACTGTGTGTTGAACCATTTTTACTGTGATGATAACCTATTCCATTTCTATATCCTCATCACCATCACCCTTGTATAATATTTGTATGAGTGGTTATTCTGTTCACTCTTTATTCTCTATTTATCTACTATGTGTTGTTTCTGGTATCCATTTTCACTTAAAATCTCCTTCTCTATTAATCTACATATTCATTCAACCTCATCAACCTCTGCATTTCCAAAAATATTATCAGTTCTTTTCAATATTCTTTTTATTGTGTACAGTTCTTACTTTTTGTTTATATTCTCATATTTTTGTCATATTCTGTGTGTGATAAACTCCATGTCGAAGTACTGTAGATCTGATGACTGTGCATTGTGAGTATAGTACCTCATCACTGATACTAAGCATATTTGTTATTAGTATGTGTTATTTTTCCTAGGCTCTTATTGTTGCTTACATGCTCCCTACTGAAGTGAAAGTGAAAGAGAGGGGATAATCGGAAAATGAAAAAAACAAACAAAAAAATAATCTGTCCGGGCAAGTCAGTGATATAAATGGACAAAATAAATTAATGGAGCATTTGAACAGCTCACAATTTGGCAATTTTTATTTTGAAATTGAAATACAAATTGTAAAAGAGCTGTAAAGTACATTATACGTTCTTTTTTTATACTTTAAACAGCACCACACTATGAAAGATTTGGACCTACGAGAATGGCCTGAACCAATATTCGGTTGGGAATAGTGTTTTTAAAAGCTAGCTAGCCAATCGAATCGTACTGCTTATGAGCAGTTGGAATGCCAAAGTTAATGTCAATACACGAAGGTTTGATTCAAATGCTGAAAGTGAGATATGTTGTTAATGAGGTTCTTTAATATGTCCTGGTACTGTTTAAAGTATAAAAAAAGGATGTATAATGTACTTTATAGCTCTTTTACAATTTGCATTTCAATTTCGAAATAGAAAATGCCAAATTGTGAGCTGTTCAAATGCTCCATCAATTTATTCTGTCTATTTATATCATTAAATTGCCCGGACAGATTATTTATTTCTTTATTTTTTTCATTTTCCGAATATCCCCTCTTTTTCACTTTCACTTTAGTAGGGACCATGTAAACGACAATAACACATACTAATAACGAATATGCTTGGTGTCTGTTATGTGGATCTATACCTGGAATGCACAGTCATTAGTTCTAAAATACTTGAACATACAGTATATTATACAGAATACGACAACAATATGAGAATATAAACAAAAAGTAAGAACTGTATACAATAATAAAGATATTCATAAATACTGACAATATTCTTGGTAATGCAGTGGTTGATGAAGTTGATTGAGTATGTAGATTAATATATACAGAGGGTGTAAAGTGAAAGTGGATACCGGAAACAAGACAAGGTAGATAAATAGAGAATAAAGAACAAGCAAAATAAACACTGATACAAATATTATACCAGGGTGTTGATGATGGGGAATGTAGAAGTAGAATGCGCAGTCATTGGGACAGCAGCAGTCGAGCAGATGGTTTAATGGATATATGTTGTAACAATATGAGAAGTCTAAAAGATGTATGAACTGTATACAGCATCCATAATATACATAAATACTGAGAGTATTTTTAGTGATGCAGTGTCTGATGGGGTTGAATGAGTGTGGAGATCAGTTGTTCAGTAGACTGGGAACATACAGTGGAAGTGGATATATGTATCAACTCAGGGTAAATATATAGTAAATACAAAACAAAAAAATAATAAAAAAGAAAAGGTTAAAAATAAAAATAGATAAACAAACTCTCACACACATATTTAGATTTTTACGGTGTCAGTGATGGGAATGTCGAACATCACAGTTCACTTATCAGGAGAACTGAACATAGACAACGATAGAGTACGTCGATATAATTAGTCAGAGTATGAATGCAGTGCAAGTAGGAACAACTAAATACAGGTGCACCCTTTGAAGATGATAAAGTACACAGTGATCACTACGCCTGGAGCTACAGCGTCGATTCCGTGGTTAAAAAGATATTTCCGCGTTTTTCGAACTATAGAAAACCACGGAATAAGCAAGATTTTTGCCGGAAATCTAGAGAAACCGCAGTTATATACAACGCTTCATTGGTTGGGTCATGTGATTTTGTTTCCAAACTAAGTTATAAGTATATCTTCTATCTAACTGCCCATTAGTATATCATTATTAAACAGACGATTATATTATAGTTATTATTGCATCAAAAGCGTATTGAGTTTGATTTTATTATATATAGAAGGAACTATTATATTAAATAAAGCTATAAAAATCTATTGGAAGACTAAAAACCATATTTATTGGGAATAGAAAGAATAAGAAGTATTGTGGACATTGTATATTGCTTTAGATAGACCTAGAAAGCATTGTATGATTTAATAGATTGATGGTAGAAGCAATGACTATTGTAGTGGATAGAGATCATAGCCTTTAAAGAACTGTATTGCATATACTATATCATAAAGAAGTACTATTAGTGATCCGATAATATCGACTACATGGTGACTACTTACATCCTCATCATTTTTACTCATAGTGATACATTTACTATAAGACATGATGTTATTATACTATATACTAGTTAACACATTAAATACTTACCACAGACAAAAAAGTCTCTCCATCATATATTGCAGTGACTTGGTTGGATAGAAAGAAGCTAAATACAGAAGAAAGTGTAAACAACTTGATCGGAGTACGTTATGTCATTTACTTACAAGCAAGCTTCATAGCAAGAGATAGATCATCTGAAAAGGTGACAGGCTATCACAATTTACTGTTGTAATGTAGAACGGAGATACATACCATACATAAGAGATGAGCCTGGAAGAGGGGAAAAAGACACTGGCACTTCATTGTATAGGGTAGCACTACAAAAAGATCTGGTGTAAGTAACCAGCTCACATTGTTTGTTGTTTACGCTACTTGCAGGTGTATTTCATGGTTGTCAGTGGAATTCTGTTGGGAAGAAGTCAGTACACCGCATTGCATCTAGTTCGCTTTTGCCAGAACTTTTTTTCTAGTCATGTTGGCTATTGAGTATTGATACATATACTATTAAAAACTAATATATTAAAATACTATTATTATGCAATTTAACATAATTTACCGATTTTTTAATGTATCCTCGGTTGTAAGTTGATAAGAACTTACTACGTGCTTTTTAATCAATTTTGAAAGAAAAAAAATGTCGCATTATAGGGTTTCGGTCTGATGCGAAATATTATTAAATTACAAAGTAATCCATAAAAACATAAAATAGATAAAATCTTAAAAAAAAAAGAAGTTAATATATAAACTATCATATTTTTTATACTGTTATAATTAATTTTATCTTTATAATTTATTTATCTGTTGCGTTATTCATTGTCAAACTTTTGGCTAGATGATGAATTTGGGGTAAAGAAGGGGGAGTTGAAATTAAAATATATATTTTTTTCTTTTATAAATAAATAAATTCATTTAACACATAAATAGGGGAATTGAAAAATGGATAGAAATATAAAGGTGCTGTATTTACAACAAATTGCAATATTTCCAACCTATTTGCACAGGTTTTTTTTTTGGGATTTTTCAGAGGTTACCAAACTTCACAAAATACAATGAAAAATCCATTTTCTTTACTTCAAATTTCAACGACTTCATATATATAGCTACACCCACCATATATCTCATTCTGAACACTATATTAATACTTTGATATTTTGGCAGTGATATTGTCATGTCCCCCCATATTCATATAGTTTATTACAATTGGTTTCTTGGTTACAAATCAACTAGTACCACGGAATGAACGTGGTGATCGCGAATTTCCGCGGTAATCTCAGGCATAGTGGATGCAGGATGGGATCAGGTGGAATGAGGACATGTTGACCGACTATTCTCTCTTCTGTTTATGAGGTAAAAGAGAATAACTACAGAATATCTAACACGAGTAATTGCTGACACATATTTTGACATAGTGTAGCGAAGGTTGGCATATAAAGCATTATCAAACACTCGTTGATAAACAGTATACACAGCTATGGAATAACAATACATAGAGAATCATTTCTAATTTTTATATATTGAATGCTTTTTTTTATTATCTTATTTTAAATTGATTATGTCATTACAATTTTTATTCTTATTTTAAATAAGTTTAAAAACCCGAAAGTTATAAAAAAGTTAATTAAGTCATCACTTTTAAATATAAACTCCGCAAAATGGAAATGTGTGTTTGCTTAGTGTCCCTGGTTTAAACTCAATGTGTTATGTTTCTCTATAGAATAACAAATTATCTTTTATTATATTAAAGATAATCTAAATAATTTTGAAAAAAAAATTTTTATTATTTATTTTAATGTATTTTAATAATTACTGTTTTATTTTTTATTTTAATGTATTCCAGTATGAGTTTATTATATTTCTGCTAGTAAAATCATCTTCTTTCACCCAAGAATTGTGCTTTTTATGATAACCCTTCCATTTTACGTAATAATCAAAGCTGTTGTCATTATTTTTTCTATGTTTTTCAATATATGCAATTTCAAAATAATTTGTTTCATTGTTATCCATATCCATATCTTCACTTTGATTGTTGTTAATGTCTGAAACTTTATTAATTAAGTTTTCATTATTGTTATTATTGATTGATAATTTTAAAAATATGTCATTTTGTAAATTTCGTATGCTATTTATATCTTCTAATTTATATGATACAGTTTCTGATGTAATATTTATTCTTTCTTCTGGAAAATCAAAATTATCTTCTTCCCATTTTTTATGTAATTCAGTTGGTTCAATATTTCCAATTTTAATAAAATTTTTAATGTTTAACAATAAACAAACTAATTTTAATTGTAAATTATAAGTTTTTAACTTTGTAATTCTAATATTTCTATAAGGGTCAAATCGTTTAAATGTTTTTGATATCTCTGAAAAATATGTTTCAACCCTACTTCTATAACCTGCTAAATTATTATTGAATATATCTTCATCCATATTTAAATCTTTCTTTTTCTGTTTTTTGATTGGATATATAAAATTATTTTTAGTTATATTAAAATCAATGTTATTATATTTATTAATTACTGCACTTAAGGTATTTGTATACAAACCGTCAAAACATAAGCAATCACCAAACGAAAAAAAGTCAGTTAATCTTACATTATTTATAAACATTACGTCATCATTATTATCTTTGCACGGTAAACTTTCAGAAATATATAATACCATATTATTATTATCTATAACAATTTGAGTATTTAAGCCAGGTTTTTTTAATTTCCAACTATATAATTCTTTATTGCTGACGTATATATTTTGATAGCATATCCTATTATGATGTCCATCCATAATTAATGTACATTGTCTTAATAATTCTGGATTTTTCAAATAACTTGATAATAATCTTATATTTAAATTAGAAAAACAGTTCTTAAACATTTTATTTATCCAATTTTCTAATTCCATTTCATTCTTTATATATAATTTTTCATATATTCTATAAAAAGTTGTATCATTTATAAAATCATTCATTTCCGAAATTGAATGGCCCTCTATTAAATGATATAACAATAACAAAATCTTATCTATATTATTATGAGGACCAGGAAAATAAATATCATTACAAAAACTGGTTATAAATATATATATAGGAATATATCCTATTTTTTTTAAAACAACTTCTTTTATCTTTTTAATATTTTCAATTTCTATAATATTAGTTCTATGATATCTTTTTTTTGGTATATTTCTATAATTTTTTTTTAATAACTTTATCCAGTTTTTTTCATATAATAGCTTGAACTCCTTTTCTAATAAATTTTCTAATTCAGCACTATTCAAATTCATATTTTATTTCCATTAAATAGACATGTAGACATATAAACATATAATTATGTATTTTTATTTATATTATGATTCAATTTTTTTTATTATCGTTATGTAATACAATGTGTAACAGTCACAAAATCATAATTAAATTATTATAATTATTATAAATATTAAAAAATATTTTTCTCAACGTGAATAACGCGATGGAATATATATCTTTCTATCTGGGTTTAAATTTATATGGTTCAGACTTTAAATTGATTTCTAAAATTGCTGTTATTTGTCGAAGAGAATCATTTCTAATTTTTATATATTGAATGCTTTTTTTTATTATCTTATTTTAAATTGATTATGTCATTACAATTTTTATTCTTATTTTAAATAAGTTTAAAAACCCGAAAGTTATAAAAAAGTTAATTAAGTCATCACTTTTAAATATAAACTCCGCAAAATGGAAATGTGTGTTTGCTTAGTGTCCCTGGTTTAAACTCAATGTGTTATGTTTCTCATAATATGGTCCGATTAAATTGTACTTGTAAGTAGTTGCTATTAAGGGGATAAGTGATAATACTGACATAAATAAGATCAATATGCATAGAATGAGGATAAAGGTTGGTTATGTATAGAAGTATGGATGCCATGGGAAATTACTGTTGCCTTACAATATTTGAATCGGTGTTATGTATTATAGACTCTTCGTATATGCATACAGAATGACCTGTCGTTCATCTATCTCTCTTGAGTATTGACTGAGGATCCGTGGAGAGATATATAATGGAATTTGGCATACTCTAATTAATCTGGATTCACACTCGGTAACAGCGAAACATAGACTGGACATACAATATCTCAATCTTGGATAGCAGTACAAACTAATGATATGGATGATGAAAACCAGTTTATGCCTGTCTATCTTACTAATACCAATTGAAGATAATAGATCTAATATTGACTTCACCCTCTGGTACACGACGATCAAAATGGATCACCACCGAGCATCACCAATATTTGAACTGAACATACAATATCATAATGGGCACTCCAGGTACACCTTATCAGTATACATCCTGTTAATTGTCGACTTGATAACTATCATTTGAATCTTGGTTTGGAATACTACAGTTTGTATTGAATGGATACTTTAATTGTGGACTATGTACATTATTTATCTGAGATATAAGGGTTCACTACGGATGAACTGGTAGTAGTTACACATTTTGAAAGGGTCATAAACCCCTTCTTAATAAATTTTCATGTAGCGTCCCAATGATAATGATGGTATGTATTCTTAGTAATCATGAGCCAAATGCCCTAGATATTAAATTTGCTTTATTGAAAAATAAATGCAGTGTATATGTTCATCAATGTTATGTTTATTACATGATATCTTTTTAAATTGAAATTAAAATGATTTCTCTGCTTAAATATACTATTTTATGTATTCACGTAATTCAACCCAAATTTAAAAAGGTAGTTAACCCTTTCTGAGTGTGTACATACATGTATTCTTTCTTGATTTTAGGATGATTTGTGTACGAAAACCCATTTTGCATTCATTTTTTATTTTATTATTCAAATTCCGAGTATTTATTTTTTTATCTCCTCAAGTCCCCTGTTTTTCTCCTTCTTCTATTCCACTTTACAGCTTAGATAAATACAATACCAAAGGTACTATTACTTATATCCCATCAATAACGAGTAACCTAATGTTGTTTTAAGATGAACATAGTCATGTCAATCAACAAAGGAATGAGAGAAAAGACACATATAATAACAACTGAGTAATGTAAAAAGAGCTTTATTATGAATTATATGTTGACAAGTTTTCCAGCTGTAGCCTTTATATTATCACGGAATATATAGTATGGAGCTACTACATTGTGCTCCAAAGAGTCTGTGGATTTCTGAACAAGGCCAACCTGGTATTTGATGTCATTGAGACTGATCACCGCATATCTTGGTGGTTGACCAGGTCCATTCATCGTGACAACAGGCATAGTGGGATCATATTTGGCACAGGTATGCTTCTTCATCACCTCAACAAGAACAAGAAATTGAGAATCATCCCCCTCCGAAGAGTTGTTATGCTGGAAATAGAATTGAACTGAACCGACGTACCAGCAAAAAGATCTACAGATGAATATATAACGTAAGGATATAAAGCGAAATACATAGAAGCTTGGTACTTACGAATTATGTGATATGTAGAACAGGACATGGTGATTTCCACGACGGTATTCTCTTCTAATTCTTCTATACATACAAGAGCTATATACATGGCTGTTCAAAAGAGCACGGGCAGAAATGTTGATTGTGTTGGAATGAAGAGAAGAGGAAGAAGAACGAGAGTAATATTTCTTCAGCTCTTTGATAATGGTAGCTATGGGGACGGATTCAATGTGTGTATCAGATGCTAGATTGGCAGAGCTGAAGGGGCTCCAGAGTTGGTGGTCGAGATTGTATTGAGAGGATGAAGAAAGCTCCAAATAGTCATCAAGAGAGGTACGAATGGGCTCTACCATATCCAGTAAACTGTTGATGTCCATTGAGAAATTGACTATGCTACGAGTAGCTAATCGTTCAACAATGTTACCAGCATTTTTTCCACTGAACACAGTACTTTTTATCAATCTGGAGTAGCGGCCAATTGTTCTTTCCATTGATCTTGCGCTGTATACCCTCATGCAACCATTTCTTCTGGTGATCATTCCAATGTGAGCCAGGTAATGGTTATTAGGCCGAAACACCGCAACAGATATCTTGTTCGCTTTTATCTCCTCCCTCAGATAATTGTGCCAGTGAGCAAAGCAACTAGACAATAGAGGTATTTAGAATATTTTCATTGTATATCCTGTATAAAAACTTACTTCTCCATCTCCCTTATTAGTCCTTCAGTCAACTCCCACTGCAATGCAATTGCACAACCTCTCACCAGTTTCAACAATGCCAATCGCACATTTCTATCTTCAAACAGAGGAACTATCAATGTAGGTACTACATAGAGCAGGAAATCAAGAAAATCAATTGCCCTGGCTCCACTAGTTCTTGAGATCAGATTATCCCAACTACCCTGGAACGAAACAGGAATTTTCCGTCTTGATTCTTCAATCATCTTCCCAGCTGCAGCAAGTTTTTGATGGTCAACTTTGAACGTATACCCGTCCATATTAGAAGCTCCATCTTTAACACCATGTAGAATATGACTGTTTCGAGGGGACTTATTCACTTCTACGATCAGCTCCACCAAAAACCTACCCATGCCCTGTCCAAGCAAGTGCATTTCGTCAAGACCGAAGAAAGATGAACCATTGAAGGTGGGCAATGAAGAAAATATGCTTGGCCCTAATATCTGGGTTGCCTAAACAATTGTTTTATAGTGTAAGTAAGAGTATATCTGATGATATAAATATATAACTTACAGCATTACCATCGGTGAAATCAGATGAGGGTCTTAAGGGAGCATCACTGTCAGCATAGTATTTTGAGCCAGGGTTTTCT